>CM077034.1:219473317-219535730 GCA_039090855.1 Macrothele yani
CTCTAATGCTAGCCAATTTCAAAACTTGCTTCTTATGCTACCTCAAAGTGAGCAGTCTATTATAACGCCCTTTTCAAACTTTGAGATCTCTCTCATGCTAGCCATTTTCAAAACTTGCTTCTTATGCTACCTCAAAGTGAGCAGTCTATTATAACGCCGTTTTAAAACTTTGAGATCTCTCTAATGCTAGCCATTTTCAAAACTTGCTTCTTATACTACCTCAAAGAGAGCAGTCTATTATAACGCCGTTTTAAAACTTTGAGATCTCTCTAATGCTAGCCATTTTCAAAACTTGCTTCTTATGCTACCTCAAAGTGAGCAGTCTATTATAACGCCGTTTTCAAACTTTGAGATCTCTCTCATGCTAGCCATTTTCAAAACTTGCTTCTTATGCTACCTCAAAGTGAGCAGTCTATTATAACGCCCTTTTCAAACTTTGGGATCTCTCTCATGCAAGCCATTTTCAAAACTTGCTTCTTATGCTACCTCAAAGTGAGCAGTCTATTATAACGCCGTTTTCAAACTTTGAGATCTCTCTCATGCTAGCCATTTTCAAAACTTGCTTCTTATGCTACCTCAAAGTGAGCAGTCTATTATAACGCCGTTTTCAAACTTTGAGATCTCTCTCATGCTAGCCATTTTCAAAACTTGCTTCTTATGCTACCTCAAAGTGAGCAGTCTATTATAACGCCCTTTTCAAACTTTGGGATCTCTCTCATGCAAGCCATTTTCAAAACTTGCTTCTTATGCTACCTCAAAGTGAGCAGTCTATTATAACGCCCTTTTCAAACTTTGGGATCTCTCTCATGCAACCCATTTTCAAAACTTGCTTCTTATGCTACCTCAAAGTGAGCAGTCTATTATAACGCCGTTTTAAAACTTTGAGATCTCTCTAATGCTAGCCATTTTCAAAACTTGCTTCTTATGCTACCTCAAAGTGAGCAGTCTATTATAACGCCGTTTTAAAACTTTGAGATCTCTCTAATGCTAGCCATTTTCAAAACTTGCTTCTTATGCTACCTCAAAGTGAGCAGTCTATTATAACGCCCTTTTCAAACTTTGAGATCTCTCTCATGCTAGCCATTTTCAAAACTTGCTTCTTATGCTACCTCAAAGTGAGCAGTCTATTATAACGCCGTTTTCAAACTTTGAGATCTCTCTCATGCTAGCCATTTTCAAAACTTGCTTCTTATACTACCTCAAAGTGAGCAGTCTATTATAACGCCGTTTTCAAACTTTGAGATCTCTCTCATGCTAGCCATTTTCAAAACTTGCTTCTTATGCTACCTCAAAGTGAGCAGTCTATTATAACGCCCTTTTCAAACTTTGGGATCTCTCTCATGCAAGCCATTTTCAAAACTTGCTTCTTATGCTACCTCAAAGTGAGCAGTCTATTATAACGCCGTTTTCAAACTTTGAGATCTCTCTCATGCTAGCCATTTTCAAAACTTGCTTCTTATGCTACCTCAAAGTGAGCAGTCTATTATAACGCCCTTTTTCAAACTTTGAGATCTCTCTCATGCTAGCCATTTTCAAAACTTGCTTCTTATGCTACCTCAAAGTGAGCAGTCTATTATAACGCCCTTTTCAAACTTTGGGATCTCTCTCATGCAAGCCATTTTCAAAACTTGCTTCTTATGCTACCTCAAAGTGAGCAGTCTATTATAACGCCCTTTTCAAACTTTGGGATCTCTCTCATGCAACCCATTTTCAAAACTTGCTTCTTATGCTACCTCAAAGTGAGCAGTCTATTATAACGCTCTTTTCAAACTTTGAGATCTCTCCCATGCTAGCCATTTTCAAAACTTGCTTCTTATGCTACCTCAAAGTGAGCAGTCTATTATAACGCCGTTTTCAAACTTTGAGATCTCTCTCATGCAAGCCATTTTCAAAACTTGCTTCTTAGGCTACCTCAAAGTGAGCAGTCTATTATAACGCCGTTTTCAAACTTTGAGATCTCTCTCATGCTAGCCATTTTCAAAACTTGCTTCTTACGCTACCTCAAAGTGAGCAGTCTATTATAACGCCGTTTTCAAACTTTGAGATCTCTCTCATGCTAGCCATTTTCAAAACTTGCTTCTAGTGCTACCTCAAAGTGAGCAGTCTATTATAACGCCCTTTTCAAATTTAAAGATCTCTCTCCTGCTAGCCATTTTATCAGCGATTGATCTGATAATACTCCCATTGCCATTTTCAAAACTTTCTTCTTATGACACCTCAAAGTGAGAAGTCTATTATAACGCCGTTTTCAAACTCTGAGATCTCTCTTCTGCTAGCCATTTTATTAGCGATTGATCTGATCGTACTCCCATTGCCATTTTCAAAACTTGTTTCTTTGGTACCTCAAAGTGAGCAGTCTATTATAACGCCTTTTTCAAACTCGGAGATCTCTCTCCTGCTAGCCATTTTATCAGCGACTGAACTGATCATACTCCCATTGCCATTTTCAAAACTTGTTTCTTTGGTACCTCAAAGTGAGCAGCCTATTATAACGCCCTTTTCAAACTTTGAGATCTCTCTCATACTAACCATTTTCATAACTTGCTTCTTGTGCTCATACGTCCAACTGGCCAGCCTATTATAACACCCTTTTCAAACGCGAAGATCGATCTCCTGCTAGACATTTTGTCAGCGATTGATCTGATCGTACTCCGATAGCCATTTTTATAACTTGCTTTTTATGCTACCTCAAAGTGGGCAGTCTATTATAACGCCCTTTTCAAACTTTGAGATCTCTCTCATGCTAGCCATTTCCATAATTTGCTTCTTGTGCTCATACGTCCAACTGAGCAGCCTATTATAACACCCTTTTCAAACTCGGAGAACTCTCTCCTGCTAGCCAATTTATCAAAGATTGATCTGATCGTACTCCCAATGCCATTTTCATAACTTGCTTCTTTGCTACCTCAAATTGAGCAGTCTATTATAACGCAATTTTCAAACTTTGAGATCTCTCTCATGCTAACCATTTTTATAATTTGATTGTTGTGCTAATACGTCCAACTGGGCAGCCTATTATAACACCCTTTTCAAACGCAAAGATCTATCTCCTGCTAGCCATTTTATCAGCGATTGATCTGATCGTACCCCCATAGCCATTTTTATACCTTGCTTCTTATGCTACCTCAAAGTGAGCAGTCTATTATAACGCCCTTTTCAAACTTTGAGATCTCTCTCATGCTAGCCATTTTCATAACTTGCTTCTTGTGCTCATACGTCCAAATGAGCAGCCTATTATAACCCCCTTTTATAACTCGGAGAACTCTATCCTGCTAGCCATTTTATCAGAGATAGATCTGATCGTACTCCCATTGCCATTTTCCTAACTTACTTCTTAGACTACCTCAAAGTGAGCAGTCTATTATAACGCCGTTTTCAAACTTTGAGATCTCTCTAATGCTAGCCATTTTCAAAACTTGCTTCTTATGCTACCTCAAAGAGAGCAGTCTATTATAACGCCGTTTTAAAACTTTGAGATCTCTCTAATGCTAGCCATTTTCAAAACTTGCTTCTTATGCTACCTCAAAGTGAGCAGTCTATTATAACGCCCTTTTCAAACTTTGAGATCTCTCTCATGCTAGCCATTTTCAAAACTTGCTTCTTATGCTACCTCAAAGTGAGCAGTCTATTATAACGCCGTTTTCAAACTTTGAGATCTCTCTCATGCTAGCCATTTTCAAAACTTGCTTCTTATACTACCTCAAAGTGAGCAGTCTATTATAACGCCGTTTTCAAACTTTGAGATCTCTCTCATGCTAGCCATTTTCAAAACTTGCTTCTTATGCTACCTCAAAGTGGGCAGTCTATTATAACGCCCTTTTCAAACTTTGAGATCTCTCTCATGCTAAGCCATTTTCAAAACTTGCTTCTTATGCTACCTCAAAGTGAGCAGTCTATTATAACGCCGTTTTCAAACTTTGAGATCTCTCTCATGCTAGCCATTTTCAAAACTTGCTTCTTGTGCTCATACGTCAAAGTGAGCAGTCTATTATAACGCCGTTTTCAAACTTTCAGATCTCTCTCATGCTAGCCATTTTCATAACTTACTTCTTGTGCTCATACGTCCAAAGTGAGCAGCCTATTATAACACCCTTTTCAAACTCGGAGAACTCTCTCCTGCTAACCATTTTATCAGCGATTGATCTGATCGTACTCCCATTTTTTTCAAAACTTGCTTCTTATGCTACCTCAAAGTGAGCAGTCTATTATAACGCCCTTTTCAAACTTTGGGATCTCTCTAATGCTAGCCATTTTATCAGCGATTGATCTGATCTTACTCCGATAGCCATTTTTATAACTTGCTTTTTATGCTACCTCAAAGTGAGCAGTCTATTATAACGCTCTTTTCAAACTTTGAGATCTCTCCCATGCTAGCCATTTTCAAAACTTGCTTCTTGTGCTCATACGTCCAACTGAGCAGTCTATTATAACGCCCTTTTCAAACTTTGAGATCTCTCTCCTGCTAACCATTTTGTCAGTGATTGATCTGATCGTACTCCGATTGCCATTTTCAAAACTTGCTTCTTAGGCTACCTCAAAGTGAGCAGTCTATTATAACGCCGTTTTCAAACTTTGAGATCTCTCTCATGCTAGCCATTTTCATAACTTGCATCTTGTGCTCATACGTCCAACTGAGCAGCCAAATATAACACCCTTTTTAAACTCGGAGATCTCTCTGCTGCTAGCCATTTTATCAGCGATTGATCTGATCGTACTCCCATTTCCATTTTCAAAACTTGCTTCTTTGGTACCTCAAAGTGAGCAGCCTATTATAACGCCCTTTTCAAACTCGGAGATCTCTCTAATGCTAGCCATTTTATCAGCGATTGATCTGATCGTACTCCCATTGCCATTTTCATAACTTGCTTCTTATGCTATCTCAAAGTGAGCAGTCTGTTATAACGCCCTTTTCAAACTTTGAGATCTCTCTCATGCTAGCCCTTTTCATAACTTGCATCTTGTGCTCGAACGTCCAACTAAGCAGCCTATTATAACACCCTTTTTAAACTGGGAGATTTCTCTCCTGCTAGCCATTTTATCAGCGAATGATCTGATCATACTCCCATTGCCTTTTTTATTACTTGCTTCTTTGCTACCTCAAAGTGAGCAGTCTATTATAACGCCCTTTTCAAACTTTGAGATCTCTCTCCCGCTAGTCATTTTATCAGCGATTGATCTGATCGTACTCTCATTGCCATTTCCATAACTTGCTTCTTATGCTACCTCAAAGTGAGCAGTCTATTATAACGCCTTTTTCAAACTCGGAGATCTCTCTCCTGCTAGCCATTTTATCAGCGATTGATCTGATCATACTCCCATTGCCATTTTCAAAACTTGCTTCTTTGGTACCTCAAAGTGAGCAGCCTAGTATAACGCCCTTTTCAAACTCGGAGATCTCTCTCCTGCTAGCCATTTTATCAGCGATTGATCTGATCATACTCCCATTGCCATTTTCAAAACTTGCTTCTTATGCTACCTCAAAGTGAGCAGTCTATTATAACGCTTTTTTCAAACTCGGAGATCTCTCTCCAGCTAGCCATTTTATCAGCGATTGATCTGATCATACTCCCATTGCCCATTTCAAAACTTGCTTCTTATGCTACCTCAAAGTGAGCAGTCTATTATAACGCCTTTTTCAAACTCGGAGATCTCTCTCCTGCTAGCCATTTTATCAGCGATTGATCTGATCATACTCCCATTGCCATTTTCAAAACTTGCTTTTTATGCTACCTCAAAGTGAGCAGTCTATTATAACGCCTTTTTCAAACTCGGAGATCTCTCTCCTGCTAGCCATTTTATCAGCGATTGATCTGATCATACTCCCAGTGCCATTTTCAAAACTTGCTTCTTATGCTACCTCAAAGTGAGCAGTCTATTATAACGCCTTTTTCAAACTCGGAGATCTCTCTCCTGCTAGCCATTTTATCAGCGATTGAACTGATCATACTCCCATTGCCATTTTCAAAACTTGTTTCTTTGGTACCTCAAAGTGAGCAGCCTATTATAACGCCCTTTTCAAACTCGGAGATCTCTCTCCTGCTAGCCATTTTATCAGCGAATGATCTGATCATACTCCCATTGCCTTTTTTATTACTTGCTTCTTGTGCTTATACGTCAAATTGAGCAGTCTATTATAACGCCCTTTTCAAACTTTGAGATCTCTCTCATACTAACCATTTTCATAACTTGCTTCTTGTGCTCATACGTCCAACTGGCCAGCCTATTATAACACCCTTTTCAAACGCGAAGATCGATCTCCTGCTAGACATTTTATCAGCGATTGATCTGATCGTACTGCCATTGCCATTATATTAACTTGCTTCTTATGCTACCTCAAAGTGAGCAGTCTATTATAACGTCCTTTTCAAACTCGGAGATCTCTCATCTGCTAGCCATTTTATCAGCGATTGATCTGATCGTACTCCGATAGCCATTTTTATAACTTGCTTCTTATGGTACCTCAAAGTGAGCAGCCTATTATAACGCCCTTTTCAAACTCGGAGATCTCTCTCCTGCTAGCCATTTTATCAGCGATTAATCTGATCATACTCCCATTGCCATTTTCATAACTTGCTTCTTTGCTACCTCAAAGTGAGCAGCCTATTATAACACCCTTTTCAAACTCGGAGAACTCTCTTCTGCTAGCCATTTTATCAGCGATTGATCTGATCTTACTCCGATAGCCATTTTTATAACTTGCTTTTTATGCTACCTCAAAGTGGGCAGTCTATTATAACGCCCTTTTCAAACTTTGAGATCTCTCTCATGCTAGCCATTTCCATAACTTGCTTCTTGTGCTCATACGTCCAACTGAGCAGTCTATTATAACACCCTTCTCAAACTCGGAGAACTCTCTCCTGCTAACCATTTTATCAGCGATTGATCTGATCGTACTCACATATCCATTTTTATAACTTGCTTCTTGTGCTCATACGTCCAACTGAGCACCGTATTAAAACACCCTTTTCAAATTCGGAGATCTCTCTCCTGCTAACCATTTTGTCAGTGATTGATCTGATCGCACTCCGATTGCCATTTTCATAACTTGCTTCTTTGCTACTTCAAAGTAAACAGTCTATTATAACGCCCTTTTCAAACTTTGAGATCTCTCTCATGCTAGCCATTTTCATAACTTGCATCTTGTGCTCATACGTCCAACTGAGCAGCCAAATATAACACCCATTTTAAACTCGGAGATCTCTCTGCTGCTAGCCATTTTATCAGCGATTGATCTGATCGTACTCCCATTGCCATTTTCATAACTTGCTTCTTATGCTACCTCAAAGTGAGCAGTCTATTATAACGCCCTTTTCAAACTCGGAGATCTCTCTCCTGCTAGCCATTTTATCAGCGATTGATCTGATCGTACTCCCATTGCCATTTTCATAACTTGCTTCTTATGGTACCTCAAAGTGAGCAGCCTATTATAACGCCCTTTTCAAACTCGGAGATCTCTCTCCTGCTAGCCATTTTATCAGCGATTGATCTGATCGTACTCCCATTGCCATTTCCATAACTTGCTTCTTATGCTACCTCAAAGTGAGCAGTCTATTATAACGCCTTTTTCAAACTCGGAGATCTCTCTCCTGCTAGCCATTTTATCAGCGATTGATCTGATCATACTCCCATTGCCATTTTCAAAACTTGCTTCTTATGCTACCTCAAAGTGAGCAGTCTATTATAACGCCTTTTTCAAACTCGGAGATCTCTCTCCTGCTAGCCATTTTATCAGCGATTGATCTGATCATACTCCCATTGCCATTTTCAAAACTTGCTTCTTATGCTACCTCAAAGTGAGCAGTCTATTATAACGCCTTTTTCAAACTCGGAGATCTCTCTCCTGCTAGCCATTTTATCAGCGATTGATCTGATCATACTCCCAGTGCCATTTTCAAAACTTGCTTCTTATGCTACCTCAAAGTGAGCAGTCTATTATAACGCCTTTTTCAAACTCGGAGATCTCTCTCCTGCTAGCCATTTTATCAGCGATTGAACTGATCATACTCCCATTGCCATTTTCAAAACTTGTTTCTTTGGTACCTCAAAGTGAGCAGCCTATTATAACGTCCCTTTTCAAACTCGGAGATCTCTCTCCTGCTAGCCATTTTATCAGCGAATGATCTGATCATACTCCCATTGCCTTTTTTATTACTTGCTCCTTTGCTGCCTCAAATTGAGCAGTCTATTATAACGCCCTTTTCAAACTTTGAGATCTCTCTCATACTAACCATTTTCATAACTTGCTTCTTGTGCTCATACGTCCAACTGGCCAGCCTATTATAACACCCTTTTCAAACGCGAAGATCGATCTCCTGCTAGACATTTTGTCAGCGATTGATCTGATCGTACTGCCATTGCCATTATATTAACTTGCTTCTTATGCTACCTCAAAGTGAGCAGTCTATTATAACGCCCTTTTCAAACTCGGAGATCTCTCATCTGCTAGCCATTCTATCAGCGATTGATCTGATCGTACTCCGATAGCCATTTTTATAACTTGCTTCTTATGCTACCTCAAAGTGGGCAGTCTATTATAACGCCCTTTTCAAACTTTGAGATCTCTCTCATGCTAGCCATTTCCATAATTTGCTTCTTGTGCTCAAACGTCCAACTGAGCAGCCTATTATAACACCCTTTTCAAACTCGGAGACTGAGCAGCCTATTATAACACAATTTTCAAACTCGGAGAACTCTCTCCTGCTAGCCAATTTATCAGAGATTGATCTGATCGTACTCCCAATGCCATTTTCATAACTTGCTTCTTTGCTACCTCAAATTGAGCAGTCTATTATAACGCAATTTTCAAACTTTGAGATCTCTCTCATGCTAACCATTTTTATAATTTGATTGTTGTGCTCAAACGTCCAACTGAGCAGCCTATTATAACACCCTTTTCAAACTCGGAGACTGAGCAGCCTATTATAACACCCTTTTCAAACGCAAAGATCTATCTCCTGCTAGCCATTTTATCAGCGATTGATCTGATCGTACTCCCATTGCCATTTTCATAACTTGCTTCTTATGCTACCTCAAAGTGAGCAGTCTATTATAACGCCCTTTTCAAAGTCGGAGATCTCTCACTTGCTAGCCATTTTATCAGCGATTGATCTGATCGTACTCCCATTGCCATTTTCATAACTTGCTTCTTATGCTACCTCAAAGTGAGCAGTCTATTATAACGCAGTTTTCAAACTCGGAGATCTCTCACTTGCTAGCCATTTTATCAGCGATTGAACTGATCGTACCCCCATAGCCATTTTTATACCTTGCTTCTTATGCTACCTCAAATTGAGCAGTCTATTATAACGCCCTTTTCAAACTTTGAGATCTCTCTCATACTAGCCATTTTCATAACTTGCTTCTTGTGCTCATACGTCCAAATGAGCAGCCTATTATAACACCCTTTTCAAACTCGGAGAATTCTCTTTTGCTAGCCATTTTATCAGCGATTGATCTGATCGTACTCCCATTGCCATTTTCCTAACTTGCTTCTTAGACTACCTCAAAGTGAGCAGTCTATTATAACGCCCTTTTCAAATTTCGAGATCTCTCTCCAGCTAGCCATTTTATCAGCGATTGATCTGATCGTACTCCCATTGCCATTTTCAAAACTTGCTTCTTATGATACCTCAAAGTGAGCAGCCTATTATAACGCCCTTTTCAAACTCGGAGATCTCTCTCCTGCTAGCCATTTTATCAGCGATTGATCTGATCATACTCCCATTGCCATTTTCATAACTTGCTTCTTATGCTACCTCAAAGTGAGCAGCCTATTATAACACCCTTTTCAAACTCGGAGAACTCTCTTCTGCTAGCCATTTTATCAGCGATTGATCTGATCTTACTCCGATAGCCATTTTTATAACTTGCTTTTTATGCTACCTCAAAGTGGGCAGTCTATTATAACGCCCTTTTCAAACTTTGAGATCTCTCTCATGCTAGCCATTTCCATAACTTGCTTCTTGTGCTCATACGTCCAACTGAGCAGTCTATTATAACACCCTTCTCAAACTCGGAGAACTCTCTCCTGCTAACCATTTTATCAGCGATTGATCTGATCGTACTCACATATTCATTTTTATAACTTGCTTCTTGTGCTCATACGTCCAACTGAGCACCGTATTAAAACACCCTTTTCAAATTCGGAGATCTCTCTCCTGCTAACCATTTTGTCAGTGATTGATCTGATCGCACTCCGATTGCCATTTTCATAACTTGCTTCTTATGCTACTTCAAAGTAAACAGTCTATTATAACGCCCTTTTCAAACTTTGAGATCTCTCTCATGCTAGCCATTTTCATAACTTGCATCTTGTGCTCATACGTCCAACTGAGCAGCCAAATATAACACCCATTTTAAACTCGGAGATCTCTCTGCCTGCTAGCCATTTTATCAGCGATTGATCTGATCGTACTCCCATTGCCATTTCCATAACTTGCTTCTTATGCTACCTCAAAGTGAGCAGTCTATTATAACGCCGTTTTCAAACTTTGAGATCTCTCTCCTGCTAGCCATTTTATCAGCGATTGATCTGATCGTACTCCCATTGCCATTTCCATAACTTGCTTCTTATGCTACCTCAAAGTGAGCAGTCTATTATAACGCCTTTTTCAAACTCGGAGATCTCTCTCCTGCTAGCCATTTTATCAGCGATTGATCTGATCATACTCCCATTGCCATTTTCAAAACTTGCTTCTTATGGTACCTCAAAGTGAGCAGCCTATTATAACGCCCTTTTCAAACTCGGAGATCTCTCTCCTGCTAGCCATTTTATCAGCGATTGATCTGATCGTACTCCCATTGCCATTTCCATAACTTGCTTCTTATGCTACCTCAAAGTGAGCAGTCTATTATAACGCCTTTTTCAAACTCGGAGATCTCTCTCCTGCTAGCCATTTTATCAGCGATTGATCTGATCATACTCCCATTGCCATTTTCAAAACTTGCTTCTTATGCTACCTCAAAGTGAGCAGTCTATTATAACGCCTTTTTCAAACTCGGAGATCTCTCTCCTGCTAGCCATTTTATCAGCGATTGATCTGATCATACTCCCAGTGCCATTTTCAAAACTTGCTTCTTATGCTACCTCAAAGTGAGCAGTCTATTATAACGCCTTTTTCAAACTCGGAGATCTCTCTCCTGCTAGCCATTTTATCAGCGATTGAACTGATCATACTCCCATTGCCATTTTCAAAACTTGCTTCTTATGGTACCTCAAAGTGAGCAGCCTATTATAACGCCCTTTTCAAACTCGGAGATCTCTCTCCTGCTAGCCATTTTATCAGCGATTGATCTGATCATACTCCCATTGCCATTTTCAAAACTTGTTTCTTATGCTACCTCAAAGTGAGCAGTCTATTATAACGCCCTTTTCAAACTTTGAGATCTCTCTCATACTAACCATTTTCATAACTTGCTTCTTGTGCTCATACGTCCAACTGGCCAGCCTATTATAACACCCTTTTCAAACGCGAAGATCGATCTCCTGCTAGACATTTTGTCAGCGATTGTTCTGATCGTACTGCCCATTGCCATTTTAATAACTTGCTTCTTATGCTACCTCAAAGTGAGCAGTCTATTATAACGCCCTTTTCAAACTCAGAGATCTCTCATCTGCTAGCCATTTTATCAGCGATTGATCTGATCGTACTCCGATAGCCATTTTTATAACTTGCTTTTTATGCTACCTCAAAGTGGGCAGTCTATTATAACGCCCTTTTCAAACTTTGAGATCTCTCTCATGCTAGCCATTTCCATAACTTGCATCTTGTGCTCATACGTCCAACTAAGCAGCCTATTATAACACCCTTTTTAAACTGGGAGATTTCTCTCCTGCTAGCCATTTTATCAGCGATTGATCTGATCATACTCCCATTGCCATTTTCAAAACTTGCTTCTTTGGTACCTCAAAGTGAGCAGCCTATTATAACGCCCTTTTCAAACTCGGAGATCTCTCTCCTGCTAGCCATTTTATCAGCGATTGATCTGATCGTACTCCCATTGCCATTTTTATAACTTGCTTCTTATGCTACCTCAAAGTGAGCAGTCTATTATAACGCCCTTTTCAAACTTTGAGATCTCTCTCATGCTAGCCATTTTCATAACTTACTTCTTGTGCTCATACGTCCAACTGGGCAGCCTATTATAACACCCTTCTCAAACTCGGAGAACTCTCTCCTGCTAACCATTTTATCAGCGATTGATCTGATCGTACTCACATATCCATTTTTATAACTTGCTTCTTGTGCTCATACGTCCAACTGAGCACCGTATTAAAACACCCTTTTCAAATTCGGAGATCTCTCTCCTGCTAACCATTTTATCAGTGATTGATCTGATCGTACTCCCATTGCCATTTTCATAACTTGCTTCTTTGCTACTTCAAAGTAAACAGTCTATTATAACGCCCTTTTCAAACTTTGAGATCTCTCTCATGCTAGCCATTTTCATAACTTGCATCTTGTGCTCATACGTCCAACTGAGCAGCCAAATATAACACCCTTTTTAAACTCGGAGATCTCTCTGCTGCTAGCCATTTTATCAGCGATTGATCTGATCGTACTCCCATTGCCATTTTCATAACTTGCTTCTTATGCTACCTCAAAGTGAGCAATCTGTTATAACGCCCTTTTCAAACTTTGAGATCTCTCTCATGCTAGCCCTTTTCATAACTTGCATCTTGTGCTCATACGTCCAACTAAGCAGCCTATTATAACACCCTTTTTAAACTGGGAGATTTCTCTCCTGCTAGCCATTTTATCAGCGAATGATCTGATCATACTCCCATTGCCTTTTTTATTACTTGCTTCTTTGCTACCTCAAAGTGAGCAGTCTATTATAACGCCTTTTTCAAACTCGGAGATCTCTCTCCTGCTAGCCATTTTATCAGCGATTGATCTGATCATACTCCCATTGCCCATTTTCAAAACTTGCTTCTTATGCTACCTCAAAGTGAGCAGTCTATTATAACGCCTTTTTCAAACTTGGAGATCTCTCTCCTGCTAGCCATTTTATCAGCGATTGAACTGATCATACTCCCATTGCCATTTTCAAAACTTGTTTCTTTGGTACCTCAAAGTGAGCAGCCTATTATAACGCCCTTTTCAAACTCGGAGATCTCTCTCCTGCTAGCCATTTTATCAGCGAATGATCTGATCATACTCCCATTGCCTTTTTTATTACTTGCTTCTTTGCTGCCTCAAATTGAGCAGTCTATTATAACGCCCTTTTCAAACTTTGAGATCTCTCTCATACTAACCATTTTCATAACTTGCTTCTTGTGCTCATACGTCCAACTGGCCAGCCTATTATAACACCCTTTTCAAACGCGAAGATCGATCTCCTGCTAGACATTTTGTCAGCGATTGATCTGATCGTACTGCCATTGCCATTATATTAACTTGCTTCTTATGCTACCTCAAAGTGAGCAGTCTATTATAACGCCCTTTTCAAACTCGGAGATCTCTCATCTGCTAGCCATTCTATCAGCGATTGATCTGATCGTACTCCGATAGCCATTTTTATAACTTGCTTCTTATGCTACCTCAAAGTGGGCAGTCTATTATAACGCCCTTTTCAAACTTTGAGATCTCTCTCATGCTAGCCATTTCCATAATTTGCTTCTTGTGCTCAAACGTCCAACTGAGCAGCCTATTATAACACCCTTTTCAAACTCGGAGACTGAGCAGCCTATTATAACACAGTTTTCAAACTCGGAGAACTCTCTCCTGCTAGCCAATTTATCAGAGATTGATCTGATCGTACTCCCAATGCCATTTTCATAACTTGCTTCTTTGCTACCTCAAATTGAGCAGTCTATTATAACGCAATTTTCAAACTTTGAGATCTCTCTCATGCTAACCATTTTTATAATTTGATTGTTGTGCTAATACGTCCAACTGGGCAGCCTATTATAACACCCTTTTCAAACGCAAAGATCTATCTCCTGCTAGCCATTTTATCAGCGATTGATCTGATCGTACTCCCATTGCCATTTTCATAACTTGCTTCTTATGCTACCTCAAAGTGAGCAGTCTATTATAACGCCCTTTTCAAAGTCGGAGATCTCTCACTTGCTAGCCATTTTATCAGCGATTGATCTGATCGTACTCCCATTGCCATTTTCATAACTTGCTTCTTATGCTACCTCAAAGTGAGCAGTCTATTATAACGCAGTTTTCAAACTCGGAGATCTCTCACTTGCTAGCCATTTTATCAGCGATTGAACTGATCGTACCCCCATAGCCATTTTTATACCTTGCTTCTTATGCTACCTCAAATTGAGCAGTCTATTATAACGCCCTTTTCAAACTTTGAGATCTCTCTCATGCTAGCCATTTTCATAACTTGCTTCTTGTGCTCATACGTCCAAATGAGCAGCCTATTATAACACCCTTTTATAACTCGGAGAATTCTCTCCTGCTAGCCATTTTATCAGAGATAGATCTGATCGTACTCCCATTGCCATTTTCCTAACTTACTTCTTAGACTACCTCAAAGTGAGCAGTCTATTATAACGCCCTTTTCAAATTTCGAGATCTCTCTCCAGCTAGCCATTTTATCAGCGATTGATCAGATCGTACTCCCATTGCCATTTTCAAAACTTGCTTCTTTGGTACCTCAAAATGAGCAGCCTATTATAACGCCCTTTTCAAACTCGGAGATCTCTCTCCTGCTGGCCATTTTATCAGCGATTAATCTGATCATACTCCCATTGCCATTTTCATAACTTGCTTCTTTGCTACCTCAAAGTGAGCAGCCTATTATAACACCCTTTTCAAACTCGGAGAACTCTCTTCTGCTAGCCATTTTATCAGCGATTGATCTGATCTTACTCCGATAGCCATTTTTATAACTTGCTTTTTATGCTACCTCAAAGTGGGCAGTCTATTATAACGCCCTTTTCAAACTTTGAGATCTCTCTCATGCTAGCCATTTCCATAACTTGCTTCTTGTGCTCATACGTCCAACTGAGCAGCCTATTATAACACCCTTCTCAAACTCGGAGAACTCTCTCCTGCTAACCATTTTATCAGCGATTGATCTGATCGTACTCACATATCCATTTTTATAACTTGCTTCTTGTGCTCATACGTCCAACTGAGCACCGTATTAAAACACCCTTTTCAAATTCGGAGATCTCTCTCCTGCTAACCATTTTGTCAGTGATTGATCTGATCGTACTCCGATTGCCATTTTCATAACTTGCTTCTTTGCTACCTCAAAGTGAGCAGTCTATTATAACGCCCTTTTCAAACTTTGAGATCTCTCTCATGCTAGCCATTTTCATAACTTGCATCTTGTGCTCATACGTCCAACTGAGCAGCCAAATATAACACCCATTTTAAACTCGGAGATCTCTCTGCTGCTAGCCATTTTATCAGCGATTGATCTGATCGTACTCCCATTGCCATTTTCATAACTTGCTTCTTATGCTACCTCAAAGTGAGCAGTCTATTATAACGCCCTTTTCAAACTTTGAGATCTCTCTCATGCTAGCCATTTTCATAACTTGCATCTTGTGCTCACACGTCCAACTAAGCAGCCTATTATAACACCCTTTTTAAACTGGGAGATTTCTCTCCTGCTAGCCATTTTATCAGCGATTGATCTGATCATACTCCCATTGCCATTTCCATAACTTGCTTCTTATGCTACCTCAAAGTGAGCAGTCTATTATAACGCCCTTTTCAAACTTTGAGATCTCTCTCCTGCTAGCCATTTTATCAGCGATTGATCTGATCGTACTCCCATTGCCATTTTCCATAACTTGCTTCTTATGCTACCTCAAAGTGAGCAGTCTATTATAACGCCTTTTTCAAACTCGGAGATCTCTCTCCTGCTAGCCATTTTATCAGCGATTGATCTGATCATACTCCCATTGCCATTTTCAAAACTTGCTTCTTATGGTACCTCAAAGTGAGCAGTCTATTATAACGCCTTTTTCAAACTCGGAGATCTCTCTCCTGCTAGCCATTTTATCAGCGATTGATCTGATCATACTCCCATTGCCATTTTCAAAACTTGCTTCTTATGCTACCTCAAAGTGAGCAGTCTATTATAACGCCTTTTTCAAACTCGGAGATCTCTCTCCTGCTAGCCATTTTATCAGCGATTGATCTGATCATACTCCCATTGCCATTTTCAAAACTTGCTTCTTATGCTACCTCAAAGTGAGCAGTCTATTATAACGCCTTTTTCAAACTCGGAGATCTCTCTCCTGCTAGCCATTTTATCAGCGATTGAACTGATCATACTCCCATTGCCATTTTCAAAACTTGTTTCTTTGGTACCTCAAAGTGAGCAGCCTATTATAACGCCCTTTTCAAACTCGGAGATCTCTCTCCTGCTAGCCATTTTATCAGCGATTGATCTGATCATACTCCCATTGCCATTTTCAAAACTTGTTTCTTTGCTACCTCAAATTGAGCAGTCTATTATAACGCCCTTTTCAAACTTTGAGATCTCTCTCATACTAACCATTTTCATAACTTGCTTCTTGTGCTCATACGTCCAACTGGCCAGCCTATTATAACACCCTTTTCAAACGCGAAGATCGATCTCCTGCTAGACATTTTGTCAGCGATTGATCTGATCGTACTGCCATTGCCATTTTAATAACTTGCTTCTTATGCTACCTCAAAGTGAGCAGTCTATTATAACGCCCTTTTCAAACTCGGAGATCTCTCATCTGCTAGCCATTTTATCAGCGATTGATCTGATCGTACTCCGATAGCCATTTTTATAACTTGCTTCTTATGCTACCTCAAAGTGGGCAGTCTATTATAACGCCCTTTTCAAACTTTGAGATCTCTCTCATGCTAGCCATTTCCATAACTTGCATCTTGTGCTCATACGTCCAACTAAGCAGCCTATTATAACACCCTTTTCAAACTGGGAGATTTCTCTCCTGCTAGCCATTTTATCAGCGAATGATCTGATCATACTCCCATTGCCATTTCCATAACTTGCTTCTTATGCTACCTCAAAGTGAGCAGTCTATTATAACGCCCTTTTCAAACTTTGAGATCTCTCTCCCGCTAGTCATTTTATCAGCGATTGATCTGATCGTACTCCCATTGCCATTTCCATAACTTGCTTCTTATGCTACCTCAAAGTGAGCAGTCTATTATAACGCCTTTTTCAAACTCGGAGATCTCTCTCCTACTAGCCATTTTATCAGCGATTGATCTGATCATACTCCCATTGCCATTTTCAAAACTTGCTTCTTTGGTACCTCAAAGTGAGCAGCCTATTATAACGCCCTTTTCAAACTCGGAGATCTCTCTCCTGCTAGCCATTTTATCAGCGATTGATCTGATCGTACTCCCATTGCCATTTTCATAACTTGCTTCTTATGCTACCTCAAAGTGAGCAGTCTATTATAACGCCCTTTTCAAACTTTGAGATCTCTCTCATGCTAGCCCTTTTCATAACTTGCATCTTGTGCTCATACGTCCAACTAAGCAGCCTATTTATTATAACACCCTTTTTAAACTGGGAGATTTCTCTCCTGCTAGCCATTTTATCAGCGATTGATCTGATCATACTCCCATTGCCATTTTTATTACTTGCTTCTTTGCTACCTCAAAGTGAGCAGTCTATTATAACGCCCTTTTTCAAACTTTGGAGATCTCTCTCCTGCTAGCCATTTTATCAGCGATTGATCTGATCGTACTCCCATTGCCATTTTCCATAACTTGCTTCTTATGCTACCTCAAAGTGAGCAGTCTATTATAACGCCCTTTTCAAACTCGGAGATCTCTCTCCTGCTAGCCATTTTATCAGCGATTGATCTGATCATACTCCCATTGCCATTTTCAAAACTTGCTTCTTTGGTACCTCAAAGTGAGCAGCCTATTATAACGCCCTTTTCAAACTCGGAGATCTCTCTCCTGCTAGCCATTTTATCAGCGATTGATCTGATCGTACTCCCATTGCCATTTCCATAACTTGCTTCTTATGCTACCTCAAAGTGAGCAGTCTATTATAACGCCTTTTTCAAACTCGGAGATCTCTCTCCTGCTAGCCATTTTATCAGCGATTGATCTGATCATACTCCCATTGCCATTTTCAAAACTTGCTTCTTATGCTACCTCAAAGTGAGCAGTCTATTATAACGCCCTTTTCAAACTCGGAGATCTCTCTCCTGCTAGCCATTTTATCAGCGATTGATCTGATCATACTCCCATTGCCATTTTCAAAACTTGCTTCTTATGCTACCTCAAAGTGAGCAGTCTATTATAACGTCTTTTTCAAACTCGGAGATCTCTCTCCTGCTAGCCATTTTATCAGCGATTGATCTGATCATACTCCCATTGCCATTTTCAAAACTTGCTTCTTATGCTACCTCAAAGTGAGCAGTCTATTATAACGCCCTTTTCAAACTCGGAGATCTCTCTCCTGCTAGCCATTTTATCAGCGATTGATCTGATCATACTCCCATTGCCATTTTCAAAACTTGCTTCTTATGCTACCTCAAAGTGAGCAGTCTATTATAACGCCTTTTTCAAACTCGGAGATCTCTCTCCTGCTAGCCATTTTATCAGCGATTGATCTGATCATACTCCTATTGCCATTTTCAAAACTTGTTTCTTTGGTACCTCAAAGTGAGCAGCCTATTATAACGCCCTTTTCAAACTCGGAGATCTCTCTCCTGCTAGCCATTTTATCAGCGATTGATCTGATCATACTCCCATTGCCATTTTCAAAACTTGCTTCTTATGCTACCTCAAAGTGAGCAGTCTATTATAACGCCCTTTTCAAACTCGGAGATCTCTCTCCTGCTAGCCATTTTATCAGCGATTGAACTGATCATACTCCCATTGCCATTTTCAAAACTTGTTTCTTATGCTACCTCAAAGTGAGCAGCCTATTATAACGCCTTTTTCAAACTCGGAGATCTCTCTCCTGCTAGCCATTTTATCAGCGATTGATCTGATCATACTCCCATTGCCATTTTCAAAACTTGTTTCTGTGGTACCTCAAAGTGAGCAGTCTATTATAACGCCTTTTTCAAACTCGGAGATCTCTCTCCTGCTAGCCATTTTATCAGCGATTGATCTGATCCTACTCCCATTGCCATTTTCAAAACTTGCTTCTTTGGTACCTCAAAGTGAGCAGCCTATTATAACGCCCTTTTCAAACTCGGAGATCTCTCTCCTGCTAGCCATTTTATCAGCGATTGATCTGATCGTACTCCCATTGCCATTTTCAAAACTTGCTTCTTATGCTCATACGTCAAAGTGAGCAGTCTATTATAACGCCCTTTTCAAACTTTGAGATCTCTTTCCTGCTAATCATTTTATCAGCGATTGATCTGATCCTACTCCCATTGCCATTTTCAAAACTTGCTTCTTTGGTACCTCAAAGTGAGCAGTCTATTATAACGCCCTTTTCAAACTCGGAGATCTCTCAACTGCTAGCCATTTTATCAGCGATTGATCTGATCGTACTCCAATAGCCATTTTTATAACTTGCTTCTTATGCTACCTCAAAGTGGGCAGTCTATTATAACGCCCTTTTCAAACTTTGAGATCTCTCTCATGCTAGCCATTTCCA
The DNA here is from genome assembly GCA_039090855.1 of Macrothele yani. Lineage (NCBI taxonomy): Eukaryota > Metazoa > Arthropoda > Arachnida > Araneae > Macrothelidae > Macrothele > Macrothele yani. The sequence continues at coordinate 219,492,878 of CM077034.1, forward strand.
TAACTTGCTTCTTGTGCTCATACGTCCAACTGAGCAGCCTATTATAACACCCTTTTCAAACTCGGAGAACTCTCTCCTGCTATTCATTTTATCAGCGATTGATCTGATCGTACTCCCATTGCCATTTTCATAACTTGCTTCTTATGCTACCTCAAAGTGAGCAGTCTATTATAACGCCTTTTTCAAACTTTGAGATCTCTCTCATGCTAGCCATTTTCATAACTTGCATCTTGTGCTCATACGTCCAACTAAGCAGCCTATTATAACACCCTTTTTAAACTGGGAGATTTCTCTCCTGCTAGCCATTTTATCAGCGATTGATCTGATCATACTCCCATTGCCATTTTCAAAACTTGCTTCTTATGGTACCTCAAAGTGAGCAGTCTATTATAACGCCCTTTTCAAACTCGGAGATCTCTCTCCTGCTAGCCATTTTATCAGCGATTGATCTGATCGTACTCCCATTGCCATTTGCATAACTTGCTTCTTATGCTACCTCAAAGTGAGCAGTCTATTATAACGCCTTTTTCAAACTCGGAGATCTCTCTCCTGCTAGCCATTTTATCAGCGATTGATCTGATCATACTCCCATTGCCATTTTCAAAACTTGCTTCTTATGGTACCTCAAAGTGAGCAGCCTATTATAACGCCCTTTTCAAACTCGGAGATCTCTCTCCCGCTAGTCATTTTATCAGCGATTGATCTGATCACACTCCCATTGCCATTTTCAAAACTTGCTCCTTTGGTACCTTAAAGTGAGCAGCCTATTATAACGCCCTTTTCAAACTCGGAGATCTCTCTCCTGCTAGCCATTTTATCAGCGATTGATCTGATCGTACTCCCATTGCCATTTTTAAAACTTGCTTCTTTGGTACCTCAAAGTGAGCAGTCTATTATAACGCCCTTTTCAAACTTTGAGATCTCTCTCCTGCTAGCCATTTTATCAGCGATTGATCTGATCATACTCCCATTGCCATTTTCAAAACTTGCTTCTTTGGTACCTCAAAGTGAGCAGCCTATTATAACGCCCTTTTCAAACTCGGAGATCTCTCTCCTGCTAGCCATTTTATCAGCGATTGATCTGATCGTACTCCCATTGCCATTTGCGTAACTTGCTTCTTATGCTACCTCAAAGTGAGCAGTCTATTATAACGCCTTTTTCAAACTCGGAGATCTCTCTCCTGCTAGCCATTTTATCAGCGATTGATCTGATCATACTCCCATTGCCATTTTCAAAACTTGCTTCTTATGCTACCTCAAAGTGAGCAGTCTATTATAACGCCTTTTTCAAACTCGGAGATCTCTCTCCTGCTAGCCATTTTATCAGCGATTGATCTGATCATACTCCCATTGCCATTTTCAAAACTTGCTTCTTGTGCTCATACGTCAAAGTGAGCAGCCTATTATAACGCCCTTTTCAAACTCGGAGATCTCTCTCCTGCTAGCCATTTTATCAGCGATTGATCTGATCATACTCCCATTGCCATTTTCAAAACTTGCTTCTTTGCTACCTCAAAGTGAGCAGTCTATTATAACGCCCTTTTCAAACTTTGAGATCTCTCATCCTGCTAGCCATTTTATCAGCGATTGATCTGATCGTACTCCGATTGCCATTTTTATAACTTGCTTCTTATGCTACCTCAAAGTGAGCAGTCTATTATAACGCCCTTTTCAAACTTTGAGATCTCTCTCATGCTAGCCATTTTCATAACTTGCTTCTTGTGCTCATACGTCCAACTGAGCAGCCTATTATAACACCCTTTTCAAACTCGGAGAACTCTCTCCTGCTAGCCATTTTATCAGCGATTGATCTGATCGTACTCCCATTGCCATTTTCATAACTTGCTTCTTATGCTACCTCAAAGTGAGCAGTCTATTATAACGCCCTTTTCAAACTTTGAGATCTCTCTCATGCTAACCATTTTCATAACTTGCTTCTTGTGCTCATACGTCCAACTGAGCAGCCCATTATAACACACTTTTCAAACTCTCTCCTGCTATTCAATTTATCAGCGATTGATCTGATCGTACTCCCATTGCCATTTTCATAACTTGCTTCTTATGCTACCTCAAAGTGAGCAGTCTATTATAACGCCCTTTTCAAACTTTGAGATCTCTCTCATGCTAGCCATTTTCATAACTTGCATCTTGTGCTCATACGTCCAACTAAGCAGCCTATTATAACACCCTTTTTAAACTGGGAGATTTCTCTCCTGCTAGCCATTTTATCAGCGATTGATCTGATCATACTCCCATTGCCATTTGCCATAACTTGCTTCTTATGCTACCTCAAAGTGAGCAGTCTATTATAACGCCCTTTTCAAACTCGGAGATCTCTCTCCTGCTAGCCATTTTATCAGCGATTGATCTGATCATACTCCCATTGCCATTTTCAAAACTTGCTTCTTATGCTACCTCAAAGTGAGCAGTCTATTATAACGCCTTTTTCAAACTCGGAGATCTCTCTCCTGCTAGCCATTTTATCAGCGATTGATCTGATCATACTCCCATTGCCATTTTCAAAACTTGCTTCTTATGGTACCTCAAAGTGAGCAGCCTATTATAACGCCCTTTTCAAACTCGGAGATCTCTCTCCTGCTAGCCATTTTATCAGCGATTGATCTGATCATACTCCCATTGCCATTTTCAAAACTTGCTTCTTATGCTACCTCAAAGTGAGCAGCCTATTATAACGCCCTTTTCAAACTCGGAGATCTCTCTCCTGCTAGCCATTTTATCAGCGATTGATCTGATCATACTCCCATTGCCATTTTCATAACTTGCTTCTTATGCTACCTCAAAGTGAGCAGTCTATTATAACGCCTTTTTCAAACTCGGAGATCTCTCTCCTGCTAGCCATTTTATCAGCGATTGATCTGATCATACTCCCATTGCCATTTTCAAAACTTGCTTCTTATGCTACCTCAAAGTGAGCAGTCTATTATAACGCCCTTTTCAAACTCGGAGATCTCTCTCATGCTAGCCATTTTCAAAACTTGCTTCTTATGCTACCTCAAAGTGAGCAGTCTATTATAACGCCCTTTTCAAACTTTGGGATCTCTCTCATGCTAGCCATTTTCAAAACTTGCTTCTTATGCTACCTCAAAGTGAGCAGTCTATTATAACGCCCTTTTCAAACTTTGAGATCTCTCTCATGCTAGCCATTTTCAAAACTTGCTTCTTATGCTACCTCAAAGTGAGCAGTCTATTATAACGCCGTTTTCAAACTTTGAGATCTCTCTCATGCTAGCCATTTTCAAAACTTGCTTCTTATGCTACCTCAAAGTGAGCAGTCTATTATAACGCCCTTTTCAAACTTTGGGATCTCTCTCATGCAAGCCATTTTCAAAACTTGCTTCTTATGCTACCTCAAAGTGAGCAGTCTATTATAACGCCCTTTTCAAACTTCGGGATCTCTCTCATGTAACCCATTTTCAAAACTTGCTTCTTATGCTACCTCAAAGTGAGCAGTCTATTATAACGCCGTTTTAAAACTTTGAGATCTCTCTAATGCTAGCCATTTTCAAAACTTGCTTCTTATGCTACCTCAAAGTGAGCAGTCTATTATAACGCCGTTTTAAAACTTTGAGATCTCTCTAATGCTAGCCATTTTCAAAACTTGCTTCTTATGCTACCTCAAAGTGAGCAGTCTATTATAACGCCCTTTTCAAACTTTGAGATCTCTCTCATGCTAGCCATTTTCAAAACTTGCTTCTTATGCTACCTCAAAGTGAGCAGTCTATTATAACGCCGTTTTCAAACTTTGAGATCTCTCTCATGCTAGCCATTTTCAAAACTTGCTTCTTATGCTACCTCAAAGTGAGCAGTCTATTATAACGCCCTTTTCAAACTTTGAGATCTCTCTCATGCTAGCCATTTTCAAAACTTGCTTCTTATGCTACCTCAAAGTGAGCAGTCTATTATAACGCCCTTTTCAAACTTTGGGATCTCTCTCATGCAAGCCATTTTCAAAACTTGCTTCTTATGCTACCTCAAAGTGAGCAGTCTATTATAACGCCGTTTTCAATTTTGAGATCTCTCTCATGCTAGCCATTTTCAAAACTTGCTTCTTATGCTACCTCAAAGTGAGCAGTCTATTATAACGCCGTTTTCAAACTTTGAGATCTCTCTCATGCTAGCCATTTTCAAAACTTGCTTCTTATGCTACCTCAAAGTGAGCAGTCTATTATAACGCCCTTTTCAAACTTTGGGATCTCTCTCATGCAAGCCATTTTCAAAACTTGCTTCTTATGCTACCTCAAAGTGAGCAGTCTATTATAACGCCCTTTTCAAACTTTGGGATCTCTCTCATGCAAGCCATTTTCAAAACTTGCTTCTTATGCTACCTCAAAGTGAGCAGTCTATTATAACGCTCTTTTCAAACTTTGAGATCTCTCCCATGCTAGCCATTTTCAAAACTTGCTTCTTATGCTACCTCAAAGTGAGCAGTCTATTATAACGCCGTTTTCAAACTTTGAGATCTCTCTCATGCTAGCCATTTTTTTCAAACTTTGAGATCTCTCTCATGCTAGCCATTTTCAAAACTTGCTTCTTATGCTACCTCAAAGTGAGCAGTCTATTATAACGCCGTTTTCAAACTTTGAGATCTCTCTCATGCTAGCCATTTTTAAAACTTGCTTCTTACGCTACCTCAAAGTGAGCAGTCTATTATAACGCCGTTTTCAAACTTTGAGATCTCTCTCATGCTAGCCATTTTCAAAACTTGCTTCTAGTGCTACCTCAAAGTGAGCAGTCTATTATAACGCCCTTTTCAAACTCGGAGATCTCTCTCCTGCTAGCCATTTTATCAGCGATTGATCTGATCATACTCCCATTGCCATTTTCAAAACTTGCTTCTTATGCTACCTCAAAGTGAGCAGTCTATTATAACGCCCTTTTCAAACTCGGAGATCTCTCTCCTGCTAGCCATTTTATCAGCGATTGATCTGATCGTACTCCCATTGCCATTTTCAAAACTTGCTTCTTATGGTACCTCAAAGTGAGCAGTCTATTATAACGCCTTTTTCAAACTCGGAGATCTCTCTCCTGCTAGCCATTTTATCAGCGATTGATCTGATCATACTCCCATTGCCATTTTCAAAACTTGTTTCTTTGGTACCTCAAAGTGAGCAGCCTATTATAACGCCCTTTTCAAACTCGGAGATCTCTCTCCTGCTAGCCATTTTATCAGCGATTGATCTGATCATACTCCCATTGCCATTTTTATTACTTGCTTCTTTGCTACCTCAAATTGAGCAGTCTATTATAACGCCCTTTTCAAACTTTGAGATCTCTCTCATACTAACCATTTTCATAACTTGCTTCTTGTGCTCATACGTCCAACTGGCCAGCCTATTATAACACCCTTTTCAAACGCGAAGATCGATCTCCTGCTAGCCATTTTATCAGCGATTGATCTGATCGTACTCCCATTGCCATTTTCATTAACTTGCTTCTTATGCTACCTCAAAGTGAGCAGTCTATTATAACGCCCTTTTCAAACTCGGAGATCTCTCATCTGCTAGCCATTTTATCAGCGATTGATCTGATCATACTCCCATTGCCATTTCCATAACTTGCTTCTTATGCTACCTCAAAGTGAGCAGTCTATTATAACGCCCTTTTCAAACTTTGAGATCTCTCTCCTGCTAGCCATTTTATCAGCGATTGATCTGATCGTACTCCCATTGCCATTTCCATAACTTGCTTCTTATGCTACCTCAAAGTGAGCAGTCTATTATAACGCCTTTTTCAAACTCGGAGATCTCTCTCCTGCTAGCCATTTTATCAGCGATTGATCTGATCATACTCCCATTGCCATTTTCAAAACTTGCTTCTTTGGTACCTCAAAGTGAGCAGCCTATTATAACGCCCTTTTCAAACTCGGAGATCTCTCTCCTGCTAGCCATTTTATCAGCGATTGATCTGATCGTACTCCCATTGCCATTTTCATAACTTGCTTCTTATGCTACCTCAAAGTGAGCAGTCTATTATAACGCCCTTTTCAAACTTTGAGATCTCTCTCATGCTAGCCATTTTCATAACTTGCATCTTGTGCTCATACGTCCAACTAAGCAGCCTATTATAACACCCTTTTTAAACTGGGAGATTTCTCTCCTGCTAGCCATTTTATCAGCGATTGATCTGATCATACTCCCATTGCCATTTTCATAACTTGCTTCTTATGCTACCTCAAAGTGAGCAGTCTATTATAACGCCCTTTTTCAAACTCGGAGATCTCTCTCCTGCTAGCCATTTTATCAGCGATTGATCTGATCGTACTCCCATTGCCATTTCCATAACTTGCTTCTTATGCTACCTCAAAGTGAGCAGTCTATTATAACGCCTTTTTCAAACTCGGAGATCTCTCTCCTGCTAGCCATTTTATCAGCGATTGATCTGATCATACTCCCATTGCCATTTTCAAAACTTGCTTCTTTGGTACCTCAAAGTGAGCAGCCTATTATAACGCCCTTTTCAAACTCGGAGATCTCTCTCCTGCTAGCCATTTTATCAGCGATTGATCTGATCGTACTCCCATTGCCATTTTCCATAACTTGCTTCTTATGCTACCTCAAAGTGAGCAGTCTATTATAACGCCTTTTTCAAACTCGGAGATCTCTCTCCTGCTAGCCATTTTATCAGCGATTGATCTGATCATACTCCCATTGCCATTTTCAAAACTTGCTTCTTATGCTACCTCAAAGTGAGCAGTCTATTATAACGCCCTTTTCAAACTCGGAGATCTCTCTCCTGCTAGCCATTTTATCAGCGATTGATCTGATCATACTCCCATTGCCATTTTCAAAACTTGCTTCTTATGCTACCTCAAAGTGAGCAGTCTATTATAACGCCTTTTTCAAACTCGGAGATCTCTCTCCTGCTAGCCATTTTATCAGCGATTGATCTGATCATACTCCCATTGCCATTTTCAAAACTTGCTTCTTATGCTACCTCAAAGTGAGCAGTCTATTATAACGCCTTTTTCAAACTCGGAGATCTCTCTCCTGCTAGCCATTTTATCAGCGATTGATCTGATCATACTCCCATTGCCATTTTCAAAACTTGCTTCTTATGCTACCTCAAAGTGAGCAGTCTATTATAACGCCCTTTTTCAAACTCGGAGATCTCTCTCCTGCTAGCCATTTTATCAGCGATTGATCTGATCATACTCCCATTGCCATTTTCAAAACTTGCTTCTTTGGTACCTCAAAGTGAGCAGCCTATTATAACGCCCTTTTCAAACTCGGAGATCTCTCTCCTGCTAGCCATTTTATCAGCGATTGATCTGATCATACTCCCATTGCCATTTTCAAAACTTGCTTCTTATGCTACCTCAAAGTGAGCAGTCTATTATAACGCCCTTTTTCAAACTCGGAGATCTCTCTCCTGCTAGCCATTTTATCAGCGATTGATCTGATCATACTCCCATTGCCATTTTCAAAACTTGCTTCTTATGCTACCTCAAAGTGAGCAGTCTATTATAACGCCTTTTTCAAACTCGGAGATCTCTCTCCTGCTAGCCATTTTATCAGCGATTGATCTGATCATACTCCCATTGCCATTTTCAAAACTTGCTTCTTTGGTACCTCAAAGTGAGCAGCCTATTATAACGCCCTTTTCAAACTCGGAGATCTCTCTCCTGCTAGCCATTTTATCAGCGATTGATCTGATCCTACTCCCATTGCCATTTTCAAAACTTGCTTCTTTGCTACCTCAAAGTGAGCAGTCTATTATAACGCCCTTTTCAAACTCGGAGATCTCTCTCCTGCTAGCCATTTTATCAGCGATTGATCTGATCGTACTCCCATTGCCATTTTCAAAACTTGCTTCTTATGCTACCTCAAAGTGAGCAGTCTATTATAACGCCCTTTTCAAACTTTGAGATCTCTCTCCTGCTAGCCATTTTATCAGCGATTGATCTGATCATACTCCCATTGCCATTTTCAAAACTTGCTTCTTGTGCTCATACGTCCAACTGAGCAGCCTATTATAACGCCCTTTTCAAACTCGGAGATCTCTCTCCTGCTAGCCATTTTATCAGCGATTGATCTGATCGTACTCCCATTGCCATTTTTATAACTTGCTTCTTATGCTACCTCAAAGTGGGCAGTCTATTATAACGCCCTTTTCAAACTTTGAGATCTCTCTCATGCTAGCCATTTCCATAACTTGCTTCTTGTGCTCATACGTCCAACTGAGCAGCCTATTATAACACCCTTTTCAAACTCGGAGAACTCTCTCCTGCTAGCCATTTTATCAGCGATTGATCTGATCGTACTCCCATTGCCATTTTCATAACTTGCTTCTTATGCTACCTCAAAGTGAGCAGTCTATTATAACGCCCTTTTCAAACTTTGAGATCTCTCTCATGCTAGCCATTTTCATAACTTGCATCTTGTGCTCATACGTCCAACTAAGCAGCCTATTATAACACCCTTTTCAAACTGGGAGATTTCTCTCCTGCTAGCCATTTTATCAGCGATTGATCTGATCATACTCCCATTGCCATTTTCAAAACTTGCTTCTTTGCTACCTCAAAGTGAGCAGTCTATTATAACGCCCTTTTCAAACTCGGAGATCTCTCTCCTGCTAGCCATTTTATCAGCGATTGATCTGATCGTACTCCCATTGCCATTTTTAAAACTTGCTTCTTATGCTACCTCAAAGTGAGCAGTCTATTATAACGCCCTTTTCAAACTTTGAGATCTCTCTCCTGCTAGCCATTTTATCAGCGATTGATCTGATCATACTCCCATTGCCATTTTCAAAACTTGCTTCTTTGGTACCTCAAAGTGAGCAGCCTATTATAACGCCCTTTTCAAACTCGGAGATCTCTCTCCTGCTAGCCATTTTATCAGCGATTGATCTGATCGTACTCCCATTGCCATTTTCATAACTTGCTTCTTATGCTACCTCAAAGTGAGCAGTCTATTATAACGCCCTTTTTCAAACTCGGAGATCTCTCTCCTGCTAGCCATTTTATCAGCGATTGATCTGATCATACTCCCATTGCCATTTTCAAAACTTGCTTCTTATGCTACCTCAAAGTGAGCAGTCTATTATAACGCCTTTTTCAAACTCGGAGATCTCTCTCCTGCTAGCCATTTTCAAAACTTGCTTCTTAGGCTACCTCAAAGTGAGCAGCCTATATATAACGCCCTTTTCAAACTTTGAGATCTCTCTCATGCTAGCCATTTTCAAAACTTGCTTCTTATGCTACCTCAAAGTGAGCAGTCTATTATAACGCCTTTTTCAAACTTTGGAGATCTCTCTCATGCTAGCCATTTTTAAAACTTGCTTCTTACGCTACCTCAAAGTGAGCAGTCTATTATAACGCCGTTTTCAAACTTTGAGATCTCTCTCATGCTAGCCATTTTCAAAACTTGCTTCTAGTGCTACCTCAAAGTGAGCAGTCTATTATAACGCCCTTTTCAAACTCGGAGATCTCTCTCCTGCTAGCCATTTTATCAGCGATTGATCTGATCATACTCCCATTGCCATTTTCAAAACTTGCTTCTTATGCTACCTCAAAGTGAGCAGTCTATTATAACGCCTTTTTCAAACTCGGAGATCTCTCTCCTGCTAGCCATTTTATCAGCGATTGATCTGATCATACTCCCATTGCCATTTTCAAAACTTGCTTCTTATGGTACCTCAAAGTGAGCAGTCTATTATAACGCCTTTTTCAAACTCGGAGATCTCTCTCCTGCTAGCCATTTTATCAGCGATTGATCTGATCATACTCCCATTGCCATTTTCAAAACTTGCTTCTTTGGTACCTCAAAGTGAGCAGCCTATTATAACGCCCTTTTCAAACTCGGAGATCTCTCTCCTGCTAGCCATTTTATCAGCGAATGATCTGATCATACTCCCATTGCCTTTTTTATTACTTGCTTCTTTGCTACCTCAAATTGAGCAGTCTATTATAACGCCCTTTTCAAACTTTGAGATCTCTCTCATACTAACCATTTTCATAACTTGCTTCTTGTGCTCATACGTCCAACTGGCCAGCCTATTATAACACCCTTTTCAAACGCGAAGATCGATCTCCTGCTAGACATTTTGTCAGCGATTGATCTGATCGTACTGCCATTGCCATTTTATTAACTTGCTTCTTATGCTACCTCAAAGTGAGCAGTCTATTATAACGCCCTTTTCAAACTCGGAGATCTCTCATCTGCTAGCCATTTTATCAGCGATTGATCTGATCATACTCCCATTGCCATTTCCATAACTTGCTTCTTATGCTACCTCAAAGTGAGCAGTCTATTATAACGCCCTTTTCAAACTTTGAGATCTCTCTCCTGCTAGTCATTTTATCAGCGATTGATCTGATCGTACTCCCATTGCCATTTCCATAACTTGCTTCTTATGCTACCTCAAAGTGAGCAGTCTATTATAACGCCTTTTTCAAACTCGGAGATCTCTCTCCTGCTAGCCATTTTATCAGCGATTGATCTGATCATACTCCCATTGCCATTTTCAAAACTTGCTTCTTGTGCTCATACGTCCAACTGAGCAGCCTATTATAACGCCCTTTTCAAACTCGGAGATCTCTCTCCTGCTAGCCATTTTATCAGCGATTGATCTGATCGTACTCCCATTGCCATTTTCATAACTTGCTTCTTATGCTACCTCAAAGTGAGCAGTCTATTATAACGCCCTTTTCAAACTTTGAGATCTCTCTCATGCTAGCCATTTTCATAACTTGCATCTTGTGCTCATACGTCCAACTAAGCAGCCTATTATAACACCCTTTTTAAACTGGGAGATTTCTCTCCTGCTAGCCATTTTATCAGCGATTGATCTGATCATACTCCCATTGCCATTTTTATAACTTGCTTCTTTGCTACCTCAAAGTGAGCAGTCTATTATAACGCCCTTTTCAAACTTTGGAGATCTCTCTCCTGCTAGCCATTTTATCAGCGATTGATCTGATCGTACTCCCATTGCCATTTCCATAACTTGCTTCTTATGCTACCTCAAAGTGAGCAGTCTATTATAACGCCTTTTTCAAACTCGGAGATCTCTCTCCTGCTAGCCATTTTATCAGCGATTGATCTGATCATACTCCCATTGCCATTTTCAAAACTTGCTTCTTTGGTACCTCAAAGTGAGCAGCCTATTATAACGCCCTTTTCAAACTCGGAGATCTCTCTCCTGCTAGCCATTTTATCAGCGATTGATCTGATCGTACTCCCATTGCCATTTCCATAACTTGCTTCTTATGCTACCTCAAAGTGAGCAGTCTATTATAACGCCTTTTTCAAACTCGGAGATCTCTCTCCTGCTAGCCATTTTATCAGCGATTGATCTGATCATACTCCCATTGCCATTTTCAAAACTTGCTTCTTATGCTACCTCAAAGTGAGCAGTCTATTATAACGCCTTTTTCAAACTCGGAGATCTCTCTCCAGCTAGCCATTTTATCAGCGATTGATCTGATCATACTCCCATTGCCATTTTCAAAACTTGCTTCTTATGCTACCTCAAAGTGAGCAGTCTATTATAACGCCTTTTTCAAACTCGGAGATCTCTCTCCTGCTAGCCATTTTATCAGCGATTGATCTGATCATACTCCCATTGCCATTTTCAAAACTTGCTTCTTATGCTACCTCAAAGTGAGCAGTCTATTATAACGCCTTTTTCAAACTCGGAGATCTCTCTCCTGCTAGCCATTTTATCAGCGATTGATCTGATCATACTCCCATTGCCATTTTCAAAACTTGCTTCTTATGCTACCTCAAAGTGAGCAGTCTATTATAACGCCCTTTTTCAAACTCGGAGATCTCTCTCCTGCTAGCCATTTTATCAGCGATTGATCTGATCATACTCCTATTGCCATTTTCAAAACTTGTTTCTTTGGTACCTCAAAGTGAGCAGCCTATTATAACGCCCTTTTCAAACTCGGAGATCTCTCTCCTGCTAGCCATTTTATCAGCGATTGATCTGATCATACTCCCATTGCCATTTTCAAAACTTGCTTCTTATGCTACCTCAAAGTGAGCAGTCTATTATAACGCCTTTTTCAAACTCGGAGATCTCTCTCCTGCTAGCCATTTTATCAGCGATTGATCTGATCATACTCCCATTGCCATTTTCAAAACTTGCTTCTTATGCTACCTCAAAGTGAGCAGTCTATTATAACGCCTTTTTCAAACTCGGAGATCTCTCTCCTGCTAGCCATTTTATCAGCGATTGATCTGATCATACTCCCATTGCCATTTTCAAAACTTGCTTCTTATGGTACCTCAAAGTGAGCAGTCTATTATAACGCCTTTTTCAAACTCGGAGATCTCTCTCCTGCTAGCCATTTTATCAGCGATTGATCTGATCATACTCCCATTGCCATTTTCAAAACTTGCTTCTTTGCTACCTCAAAGTGAGCAGCCTATTATAACGCCCTTTTCAAACTCGGAGATCTCTCTCCTGCTAGCCATTTTATCAGCGATTGATCTGATCGTACTCCCATTGCCATTTTCAAAACTTGCTTCTTTGGTACCTCAAAGTGAGCAGTCTATTATAACGCCCTTTTCAAACTTTGGAGATCTCTCTCCTGCTAGCCATTTTATCAGCGATTGATCTGATCATACTCCCATTGCCATTTTCAAAACTTGCTTCTTTGGTACCTCAAAGTGAGCAGCCTATTATAACGCCCTTTTCAAACTCGGAGATCTCTCTCCTGCTAGCCATTTTATCAGCGATTGATCTGATCGTACTCCCATTGCCATTTTTATAACTTGCTTCTTATGCTACCTCAAAGTGAGCAGTCTATTATAACGCCCTTTTCAAACTTTGAGATCTCTCTCATGCTAGCCATTTCCATAACTTGCTTCTTGTGCTCATACGTCCAACTGAGCAGCCTATTATAACACCCTTTTCAAACTCGGAGAACTCTCTCCTGCTAGCCATTTTATCAGCGATTGATCTGATCGTACTCCCATTGCCATTTTCATAACTTGCTTCTTATGCTACCTCAAAGTGAGCAGTCTATTATAACGCCTTTTTCAAACTTTGAGATCTCTCTCATGCTAGCCATTTTCATAACTTGCATCTTGTGCTCATACGTCCAACTAAGCAGCCTATTATAACACCCTTTTTAAACTGGGAGATTTCTCTCCTGCTAGCCATTTTATCAGCGATTGATCTGATCATACTCCCATTGCCATTTTCAAAACTTGCTTCTTTGGTACCTCAAAGTGAGCAGTCTATTATAACGCCCTTTTCAAACTCGGAGATCTCTCTCCTGCTAGCCATTTTATCAGCGATTGATCTGATCGTACTCCCATTGCCATTTGCATAACTTGCTTCTTATGCTACCTCAAAGTGAGCAGTCTATTATAACGCCTTTTTCAAACTCGGAGATCTCTCTCCTGCTAGCCATTTTATCAGCGATTGATCTGATCATACTCCCATTGCCATTTTCAAAACTTGCTTCTTTGGTACCTCAAAGTGAGCAGCCTATTATAACGCCCTTTTCAAACTCGGAGATCTCTCTCCCGCTAGTCATTTTATCAGCGATTGATCTGATCATACTCCCATTGCCATTTTCAAAACTTGCTTCTTTGGTACCTCAAAGTGAGCAGCCTATTATAACGCCCTTTTCAAACTCGGAGATCTCTCTCCTGCTAGCCATTTTATCAGCGATTGATCTGATCGTACTCCCATTGCCATTTTTAAAACTTGCTTCTTATGGTACCTCAAAGTGAGCAGTCTATTATAACGCCCTTTTCAAACTTTGAGATCTCTCTCCTGCTAGCCATTTTATCAGCGATTGATCTGATCATACTCCCATTGCCATTTTCAAAACTTGCTTCTTGTGCTCATACGTCAAAGTGAGCAGCCTATTATAACGCCCTTTTCAAACTCGGAGATCTCTCTCCTGCTAGCCATTTTATCAGCGATTGATCTGATCGTACTCCCATTGCCATTTGCGTAACTTGCTTCTTATGCTACCTCAAAGTGAGCAGTCTATTATAACGCCCTTTTTCAAACTCGGAGATCTCTCTCCTGCTAGCCATTTTATCAGCGATTGATCTGATCATACTCCCATTGCCATTTTCAAAACTTGCTTCTTTGGTACCTCAAAGTGAGCAGCCTATTATAACGCCCTTTTCAAACTCGGAGATCTCTCTCCTGCTAGCCATTTTATCAGCAAATGATCTGATCATACTCCCATTGCCTTTTTTATTACTTGCTGCTTTGCTACCTCAAATTGAGCAGTCTAATATAACTCCCTTTTCAAACTTTGAGATCGCTCTCATACTAACCATTTTCATAACTTGCTTCTTGTGCTCATACGTCCAACTGGCCAGCCTATTATAACGCCCTTTTCAAACTCGGAGATCTCTCATCTGCTAGCCATTTCATCAGCGATTGATCTGATCGTACTCCGATAGCCATTTTTATAACTTGCTTTTTATGCTACCTCAAAGTGGGCAGTCTATTATAACGCCCTTTTCAAACTTTGAGATCTCTCTCATGCTAGCCATTTCCATAACTTGCTTCTTGTGCTCATACGTCCAACTGAGCAGCCTATTATAACACCCTTTTCAAACTCGGAGAACTCTCTCCTGCTAGCCATTTTATCAGAGATTGATCTGATCGTACTCCCATTGCCATTTTCATAACTTGCTTCTTTGCTACCTCAAAGTGAGCAGTCTATTATAACGCCCTTTTCAAACTTTGAGATCTCTCTCATGCTAACCATTTTCATAACTTGCTTCTTGTGCTCATACGTCCAACTGAGCAGCCCATTATAACACCCTTTTCAAACTCGGAGAACTCTCTCCTGCTAGCCATTTATCAGCGATTGATCTGATCGTACTCCCATTGCCATTTTCATAACTTGCTTCTTATGCTACCTCAAAGTGAGCAGTCTATTATAACGCCCTTTTCAAACTTTGAGATCTCTCTCATGCTAGCCATTTTCATAACTTGCATCTTGTGCTCATACGTCCAACTAAGCAGCCTATTATAACACCCTTTTTAAACTGGGAGATTTCTCTCCTGCTAGCCATTTTATCAGCGATTGATCTGATCATACTCCCATTGCCATTTTCAAAACTTGCTTCTTATGGTACCTCAAAGTGAGCAGCCTATTATAACGCCCTTTTCAAACTCGGAGATCTCTCTCCTGCTAGCCATTTTATCAGCGATTGATCTGATCGTACTCCCATTGCCATTTGCATAACTTGCTTCTTATGCTACCTCAAAGTGAGCAGTCTATTATAACGCCTTTTTCAAACTCGGAGATCTCTCTCCTGCTAGCCATTTTATCAGCGATTGATCTGATCATACTCCCATTGCCATTTTCAAAACTTGCTTCTTATGCTACCTCAAAGTGAGCAGTCTATTATAACGCCCTTTTCAAACTCGGAGATCTCTCTCCTGCTAGCCATTTTATCAGCGATTGATCTGATCATACTATTGCCATTCAAAACTTGCTTCTTTGGTACCTCAAAGTGAGCAGCCTATTATAACGCCCTTTTCAAACTCGGAGATCTCTCCTGCTAGCCATTTTATCAGCGATTGATCTGATCATACTCCCATTGCCATTTTCAAAACTTGCTTCTTATGCTACCTCAAAGTGAGCAGTCTATTATAACGCCCTTTTCAAACTCGGAGATCTCTCTCCTGCTAGCCATTTTATCAGCGATTGATCTGATCATACTCCCATTGCCATTTTCAAAACTTGCTTCTTATGCTACCTCAAAGTGAGCAGTCTATTATAACGCCCTTTTCAAACTCGGAGATCTCTCTCCTGCTAGCCATTTTATCAGCGATTGATCTGATCATACTCCCATTGCCATTTTCAAAACTTGCTTCTTATGCTACCTCAAAGTGAGCAGTCTATTATAACGCCCTTTTCAAACTCGGAGATCTCTCTCCTGCTAGCCATTTTATCAGCGATTGATCTGATCATACTCCCATTGCCATTTTCAAAACTTGCTTCTTATGCTACCTCAAAGTGAGCAGTCTATTATAACGCCCTTTTTCAAACTCGGAGATCTCTCTCCTGCTAGCCATTTTATCAGCGATTGATCTGATCATACTCCCATTGCCATTTTCAAAACTTGCTTCTTATGGTACCTCAAAGTGAGCAGCCTATTATAACGCCCTTTTCAAACTCGGAGATCTCTCTCCTGCTAGCCATTTTATCAGCGATTGATCTGATCATACTCCCATTGCCATTTTCAAAACTTGCTTCTTATGCTACCTCAAAGTGAGCAGTCTATTATAACGCCCTTTTCAAACTTTGAGATCTCTCTCATACTAACCATTTTCATAACTTGCTTCTTGTGCTCATACGTCCAACTGGCCAGCCTATTATAACACCCTTTTCAAACGCGAAGATCTCTCCTGCTAGCCATTTTGTCAGCGATTGATCTGATCGTACTCCCATTGCCATTTTTAACTTGCTTCTTATGCTACCTCAAAGTGAGCAGTCTATTATAACGCCCTTTTCAAACTCGGAGATCTCTCATCCTGCTAGCCATTTTATCAGCGATTGATCTGATCATACTCCCATTGCCATTTTCCATAACTTGCTTCTTATGCTACCTCAAAGTGAGCAGTCTATTATAACGCCCTTTTCAAACTTTGGAGATCTCTCTCCTGCTAGCCATTTTATCAGCGATTGATCTGATCATACTCCCATTGCCATTTTCATAACTTGCTTCTTATGCTACCTCAAAGTGAGCAGTCTATTATAACGCCCTTTTTCAAACTCGGAGATCTCTCTCCTGCTAGCCATTTTATCAGCGATTGATCTGATCATACTCCCATTGCCATTTTCAAAACTTGCTTCTTTGGTACCTCAAAGTGAGCAGCCTATTATAACGCCCTTTTCAAACTCGGAGATCTCTCTCCTGCTAGCCATTTTATCAGCGATTGATCTGATCGTACTCCCATTGCCATTTTCATAACTTGCTTCTTATGCTACCTCAAAGTGAGCAGTCTATTATAACGCCCTTTTCAAACTTTGAGATCTCTCTCATGCTAGCCATTTTCATAACTTGCATCCATTGTGCTCATACGTCCAACTGAGCAGCCTATTATAACACCCTTTTCAAACTCGGAGATCTCTCTCCTGCTAGCCATTTTATCAGCGATTGATCTGATCATACTCCCATTGCCATTTTCATAACTTGCTTCTTTGCTACCTCAAAGTGAGCAGTCTATTATAACGCCCTTTTCAAACTTTGAGATCTCTCTCCTGCTAGCCATTTTATCAGCGATTGATCTGATCGTACTCCCATTGCCATTTCCATAACTTGCTTCTTATGCTACCTCAAAGTGAGCAGTCTATTATAACGCCCTTTTTCAAACTCGGAGATCTCTCTCCTGCTAGCCATTTTATCAGCGATTGATCTGATCATACTCCCATTGCCATTTTCAAAACTTGCTTCTTTGGTACCTCAAAGTGAGCAGCCTATTATAACGCCCTTTTCAAACTCGGAGATCTCTCTCCTGCTAGCCATTTTATCAGCGATTGATCTGATCGTACTCCCATTGCCATTTTCCATAACTTGCTTCTTATGCTACCTCAAAGTGAGCAGTCTATTATAACGCCCTTTTCAAACTCGGAGATCTCTCTCCTGCTAGCCATTTTATCAGCGATTGATCTGATCATACTCCCATTGCCATTTTCAAAACTTGCTTCTTATGCTACCTCAAAGTGAGCAGTCTATTATAACGCCCTTTTCAAACTCGGAGATCTCTCTCCTGCTAGCCATTTTATCAGCGATTGATCTGATCATACTCCCATTGCCATTTTCAAAACTTGCTTCTTATGCTACCTCAAAGTGAGCAGTCTATTATAACGCCCTTTTTCAAACTCGGAGATCTCTCTCCTGCTAGCCATTTTATCAGCGATTGATCTGATCATACTCCCATTGCCATTTTCAAAACTTGCTTCTTATGCTACCTCAAAGTGAGCAGTCTATTATAACGCCTTTTTCAAACTCGGAGATCTCTCTCCTGCTAGCCATTTTATCAGCGATTGATCTGATCATACTCCCATTGCCATTTTCAAAACTTGCTTCTTATGCTACCTCAAAGTGAGCAGTCTATTATAACGCCCTTTTTCAAACTCGGAGATCTCTCTCCTGCTAGCCATTTTATCAGCGATTGATCTGATCATACTCCCATTGCCATTTTCAAAACTTGCTTCTTGTGCTCATACCTCAAAGTGAGCAGCCTATTATAACGCCCTTTTCAAACTCGGAGATCTCTCTCCTGCTAGCCATTTTATCAGCGATTGATCTGATCATACTCCCATTGCCATTTTCAAAACTTGCTTCTTATGCTACCTCAAAGTGAGCAGTCTATTATAACGCCCTTTTTCAAACTCGGAGATCTCTCTCCTGCTAGCCATTTTATCAGCGATTGATCTGATCATACTCCCATTGCCATTTTCAAAACTTGCTTCTTATGCTATACGTCAAAGTGAGCAGCCTATTATAACGCCCTTTTCAAACTCGGAGATCTCTCTCCTGCTAGCCATTTTATCAGCGATTGATCTGATCATACTCCCATTGCCATTTTCAAAACTTGCTTCTTTGGTACCTCAAAGTGAGCAGCCTATTATAACGCCCTTTTCAAACTCGGAGATCTCTCTCCTGCTAGCCATTTTATCAGCGATTGATCTGATCATACTCCCATTGCCATTTTCAAAACTTGCTTCTTATGCTACCTCAAAGTGAGCAGTCTATTATAACGCCCTTTTCAAACTCGGAGATCTCTCTCCTGCTAGCCATTTTATCAGCGATTGATCTGATCGTACTCCCATTGCCATTTTCATAACTTGCTTCTTATGCTACCTCAAAGTGAGCAGTCTATTATAACGCCCTTTTCAAACTCGGAGATCTCTCTCCTGCTAGCCATTTTATCAGCGATTGATCTGATCATACTCCCATTGCCATTTTCAAAACTTGCTTCTTGTGCTCATACGTCCAACTGAGCAGCCTATTATAACGCCCTTTTCAAACTCGGAGATCTCTCTCCTGCTAGCCATTTTATCAGCGATTGATCTGATCGTACTCCCATTGCCATTTTTATAACTTGCTTCTTATGCTACCTCAAAGTGAGCAGTCTATTATAACGCCCTTTTCAAACTTTGAGATCTCTCTCATGCTAGCCATTTCCATAACTTGCTTCTTGTGCTCATACGTCCAACTGAGCAGCCTATTATAACACCCTTTTCAAACTCGGAGAACTCTCTCCTGCTAGCCATTTTATCAGCGATTGATCTGATCGTACTCCCATTGCCATTTTCATAACTTGCTTCTTATGCTACCTCAAAGTGAG
This sequence comes from Macrothele yani, assembly GCA_039090855.1. Taxonomy (NCBI): domain Eukaryota; kingdom Metazoa; phylum Arthropoda; class Arachnida; order Araneae; family Macrothelidae; genus Macrothele; species Macrothele yani. Next base: position 219,512,192 of record CM077034.1, read on the forward strand.
CAGTCTATTATAACGCCCTTTTCAAACTTTGAGATCTCTCTCATGCTAGCCATTTTCATAACTTGCATCTTGTGCTCATACGTCCAACTAAGCAGCCTATTATAACACCCTTTTCAAACTGGGAGATTTCTCTCCTGCTAGCCATTTTATCAGCGATTGATCTGATCATACTCCCATTGCCATTTTCAAAACTTGCTTCTTTGGTACCTCAAAGTGAGCAGCCTATTATAACGCCCTTTTCAAACTCGGAGATCTCTCTCCTGCTAGCCATTTTATCAGCGATTGATCTGATCGTACTCCCATTGCCATTTGCATAACTTGCTTCTTATGCTACCTCAAAGTGAGCAGTCTATTATAACGCCTTTTTCAAACTCGGAGATCTCTCTCCTGCTAGCCATTTTATCAGCGATTGATCTGATCATACTCCCATTGCCATTTTCAAAACTTGCTTCTTTGGTACCTCAAAGTGAGCAGTCTATTATAACGCCCTTTTCAAACTCGGAGATCTCTCTCCTGCTAGCCATTTTATCAGCGATTGATCTGATCATACTCCCATTGCCATTTTCAAAACTTGCTTCTTTGGTACCTCAAAGTGAGCAGCCTATTATAACGCCCTTTTTCAAACTCGGAGATCTCTCTCCTGCTAGCCATTTTATCAGCGATTGATCTGATCATACTCCCATTGCCATTTTCAAAACTTGCTTCTTATGCTACCTCAAAGTGAGCAGTCTATTATAACGCCCTTTTTCAAACTCGGAGATCTCTCTCCTGCTAGCCATTTTATCAGCGATTGATCTGATCATACTCCCATTGCCATTTTCAAAACTTGCTTCTTTGCTACCTCAAAGTGAGCAGCCTATTATAACGCCCTTTTTCAAACTCGGAGATCTCTCTCCTGCTAGCCATTTTATCAGCGATTGATCTGATCATACTCCCATTGCCATTTTCAAAACTTGCTTCTTATGCTACCTCAAAGTGAGCAGTCTATTATAACGCCTTTTTCAAACTCGGAGATCTCTCTCCTGCTAGCCATTTTATCAGCGATTGATCTGATCATACTCCCATTGCCATTTTCAAAACTTGCTTCTTATGCTACCTCAAAGTGAGCAGTCTATTATAACGCCCTTTTCAAACTCGGAGATCTCTCTCCTGCTAGCCATTTTATCAGCGATTGATCTGATCATACTCCCATTGCCATTTTTAAAACTTGCTTCTTATGCTACCTCAAAGTGAGCAGTCTATTATAACGCCCTTTTCAAACTTTGAGATCTCTCTCATACTAACCATTTTCATAACTTGCTTCTTGTGCTCATACGTCCAACTGAGCAGCCTATTATAACACCCTTTTCAAACTCGGAGATCTCTCCTGCTAGCCATTTTATCAGCGATTGATCTGATCGTACTCCCATTGCCATTTTCATAACTTGCTTCTTTGCTACCTCAAAGTGAGCAGTCTATTATAACGCCCTTTTCAAACTCGGAGATCTCTCTCCTGCTAGCCATTTTATCAGCGATTGATCTGATCATACTCCCATTGCCATTTTCATAACTTGCTTCTTATGCTACCTCAAAGTGAGCAGTCTATTATAACGCCCTTTTCAAACTTTGGAGATCTCTCTCCTGCTAGCCATTTTATCAGCGATTGATCTGATCGTACTCCCATTGCCATTTTCATAACTTGCTTCTTATGCTACCTCAAAGTGAGCAGTCTATTATAACGCCTTTTTCAAACTCGGAGATCTCTCTCCTGCTAGCCATTTTATCAGCGATTGATCTGATCATACTCCCATTGCCATTTTCAAAACTTGCTTCTTTGGTACCTCAAAGTGAGCAGCCTATTATAACGCCCTTTTCAAACTCGGAGATCTCTCTCCTGCTAGCCATTTTATCAGCGATTGATCTGATCGTACTCCCATTGCCATTTTCATAACTTGCTTCTTATGCTACCTCAAAGTGAGCAGTCTATTATAACGCCCTTTTCAAACTTTGAGATCTCTCTCATGCTAGCCATTTTCATAACTTGCATCTTGTGCTCATACGTCCAACTGAGCAGCCTATTATAACACCCTTTTTAAACTGGGAGATTTCTCTCCTGCTAGCCATTTTATCAGCGATTGATCTGATCATACTCCCATTGCCATTTTCATAACTTGCTTCTTTGCTACCTCAAAGTGAGCAGTCTATTATAACGCCCTTTTCAAACTTTGAGATCTCTCTCCTGCTAGCCATTTTATCAGCGATTGATCTGATCGTACTCCCATTGCCATTTCCATAACTTGCTTCTTATGCTACCTCAAAGTGAGCAGTCTATTATAACGCCCTTTTTCAAACTCGGAGATCTCTCTCCTGCTAGCCATTTTATCAGCGATTGATCTGATCATACTCCCATTGCCATTTTCAAAACTTGCTTCTTTGGTACCTCAAAGTGAGCAGCCTATTATAACGCCCTTTTCAAACTCGGAGATCTCTCTCCTGCTAGCCATTTTATCAGCGATTGATCTGATCGTACTCCCATTGCCATTTCCATAACTTGCTTCTTATGCTACCTCAAAGTGAGCAGTCTATTATAACGCCCTTTTCAAACTCGGAGATCTCTCTCCTGCTAGCCATTTTATCAGCGATTGATCTGATCATACTCCCATTGCCATTTTCAAAACTTGCTTCTTATGCTACCTCAAAGTGAGCAGTCTATTATAACGCCTTTTTCAAACTCGGAGATCTCTCTCCTGCTAGCCATTTTATCAGCGATTGATCTGATCATACTCCCATTGCCATTTTCAAAACTTGCTTCTTATGCTACCTCAAAGTGAGCAGTCTATTATAACGCCTTTTTCAAACTCGGAGATCTCTCTCCTGCTAGCCATTTTATCAGCGATTGATCTGATCATACTCCCATTGCCATTTTCAAAACTTGCTTCTTATGCTACCTCAAAGTGAGCAGTCTATTATAACGCCCTTTTTCAAACTCGGAGATCTCTCTCCTGCTAGCCATTTTATCAGCGATTGATCTGATCATACTCCCATTGCCATTTTCAAAACTTGCTTCTTATGCTACCTCAAAGTGAGCAGTCTATTATAACGCCCTTTTTCAAACTCGGAGATCTCTCTCCTGCTAGCCATTTTATCAGCGATTGATCTGATCATACTCCCATTGCCATTTTCAAAACTTGCTTCTTTGGTACCTCAAAGTGAGCAGCCTATTATAACGCCCTTTTCAAACTCGGAGATCTCTCTCCTGCTAGCCATTTTATCAGCGATTGATCTGATCATACTCCCATTGCCATTTTCAAAACTTGCTTCTTATGCTACCTCAAAGTGAGCAGTCTATTATAACGCCTTTTTCAAACTCGGAGATCTCTCTCCTGCTAGCCATTTTATCAGCGATTGATCTGATCATACTCCCATTGCCATTTTCAAAACTTGCTTCTTTGGTACCTCAAAGTGAGCAGCCTATTATAACGCCCTTTTCAAACTCGGAGATCTCTCTCCTGCTAGCCATTTTATCAGCGATTGATCTGATCATACTCCCATTGCCATTTTCAAAACTTGCTTCTTATGCTACCTCAAAGTGAGCAGTCTATTATAACGCCTTTTTCAAACTCGGAGATCTCTCTCCTGCTAGCCATTTTATCAGCGATTGATCTGATCATACTCCCATTGCCATTTTCAAAACTTGCTTCTTATGCTACCTCAAAGTGAGCAGCCTATTATAACGCCCTTTTCAAACTCGGAGATCTCTCTCCTGCTAGCCATTTTATCAGCGATTGATCTGATCGTACTCCCATTGCCATTTTCAAAACTTGCTTCTTATGGTACCTCAAAGTGAGCAGTCTATTATAACGCCCTTTTCAAACTCGGAGATCTCTCTCCTGCTAGCCATTTTATCAGCGATTGATCTGATCATACTCCCATTGCCATTTTCAAAACTTGCTTCTTATGCTACCTCAAAGTGAGCAGTCTATTATAACGCCCTTTTCAAACTCGGAGATCTCTCTCCTGCTAGCCATTTTATCAGCGATTGATCTGATCATACTCCCATTGCCATTTTTATAACTTGCTTCTTTGCTACCTCAAAGTGAGCAGTCTATTATAACGCCCTTTTCAAACTTTGAGATCTCTCTCATGCTAACCATTTTCATAACTTGCTTCTTGTGCTCATACGTCCAACTGAGCAGCCTATTATAACACCCTTTTCAAACTCGGAGATCTCTCTCCTGCTAGCCATTTTATCAGCGATTGATCTGATCGTACTCCCATTGCCATTTTCATAACTTGCTTCTTATGCTACCTCAAAGTGAGCAGTCTATTATAACGCCCTTTTCAAACTCGGAGATCTCTCTCATGCTAGCCATTTTATCAGCGATTGATCTGATCATACTCCCATTGCCATTTTCAAAACTTGCTTCTTATGCTACCTCAAAGTGAGCAGTCTATTATAACGCCCTTTTCAAACTCGGAGATCTCTCTCCTGCTAGCCATTTTATCAGCGATTGATCTGATCGTACTCCCATTGCCATTTTCATAACTTGCTTCTTATGCTACCTCAAAGTGAGCAGTCTATTATAACGCCCTTTTTCAAACTCGGAGATCTCTCTCCTGCTAGCCATTTTATCAGCGATTGATCTGATCATACTCCCATTGCCATTTTCAAAACTTGCTTCTTTGGTACCTCAAAGTGAGCAGCCTATTATAACGCCCTTTTCAAACTCGGAGATCTCTCTCCTGCTAGCCATTTTATCAGCGATTGATCTGATCGTACTCCCATTGCCATTTTCATAACTTGCTTCTTTGCTACCTCAAAGTGAGCAGTCTATTATAACGCCCTTTTCAAACTTTGAGATCTCTCTCATGCTAGCCATTTTCATAACTTGCATCTTGTGCTCATACGTCCAACTAAGCAGCCTATTATAACACCCTTTTCAAACTGGGAGATTTCTCTCCTGCTAGCCATTTTATCAGCGATTGATCTGATCATACTCCCATTGCCATTTTCAAAACTTGCTTCTTTGCTACCTCAAAGTGAGCAGCCTATTATAACGCCCTTTTCAAACTCGGAGATCTCTCTCCTGCTAGCCATTTTATCAGCGATTGATCTGATCGTACTCCCATTGCCATTTCCATAACTTGCTTCTTATGCTACCTCAAAGTGAGCAGTCTATTATAACGCCTTTTTCAAACTCGGAGATCTCTCTCCTGCTAGCCATTTTATCAGCGATTGATCTGATCATACTCCCATTGCCATTTTCAAAACTTGCTTCTTTGGTACCTCAAAGTGAGCAGCCTATTATAACGCCCTTTTCAAACTCGGAGATCTCTCTCCTGCTAGCCATTTTATCAGCGATTGATCTGATCGTACTCCCATTGCCATTTTCATAACTTGCTTCTTATGCTACCTCAAAGTGAGCAGTCTATTATAACGCCCTTTTTCAAACTCGGAGATCTCTCTCCTGCTAGCCATTTTATCAGCGATTGATCTGATCATACTCCCATTGCCATTTTCAAAACTTGCTTCTTATGCTACCTCAAAGTGAGCAGTCTATTATAACGCCTTTTTCAAACTCGGAGATCTCTCTCCTGCTAGCCATTTTATCAGCGATTGATCTGATCATACTCCCATTGCCATTTTCAAAACTTGCTTCTTATGCTACCTCAAAGTGAGCAGTCTATTATAACGCCCTTTTTCAAACTCGGAGATCTCTCTCCTGCTAGCCATTTTATCAGCGATTGATCTGATCATACTCCCATTGCCATTTTCAAAACTTGCTTCTTATGCTACCTCAAAGTGAGCAGTCTATTATAACGCCTTTTTCAAACTCGGAGATCTCTCTCCTGCTAGCCATTTTATCAGCGATTGATCTGATCATACTCCCATTGCCATTTTCAAAACTTGCTTCTTATGCTACCTCAAAGTGAGCAGTCTATTATAACGCCTTTTTCAAACTCGGAGATCTCTCTCCTGCTAGCCATTTTATCAGCGATTGATCTGATCATACTCCCATTGCCATTTTCAAAACTTGCTTCTTTGGTACCTCAAAGTGAGCAGCCTATTATAACGCCCTTTTCAAACTCGGAGATCTCTCTCCTGCTAGCCATTTTATCAGCGATTGATCTGATCATACTCCCATTGCCATTTTCAAAACTTGCTTCTTATGCTACCTCAAAGTGAGCAGTCTATTATAACGCCTTTTTCAAACTCGGAGATCTCTCTCCTGCTAGCCATTTTATCAGCGATTGATCTGATCATACTCCCATTGCCATTTTCAAAACTTGCTTCTTTGGTACCTCAAAGTGAGCAGCCTATTATAACGCCCTTTTCAAACTCGGAGATCTCTCTCCTGCTAGCCATTTTATCAGCGATTGATCTGATCATACTCCCATTGCCATTTTCAAAACTTGCTTCTTTGGTACCTCAAAGTGAGCAGCCTATTATAACGCCCTTTTCAAACTCGGAGATCTCTCTCCTGCTAGCCATTTTATCAGCGATTGATCTGATCATACTCCCATTGCCATTTTCATAACTTGCTTCTTGTGCTCATACGTCCAACTGAGCAGCCTATTATAACGCCCTTTTCAAACTCGGAGATCTCTCTCCTGCTAGCCATTTTATCAGCGATTGATCTGATCGTACTCCCATTGCCATTTTCAAAACTTGCTTCTTATGCTACCTCAAAGTGAGCAGTCTATTATAACGCCCTTTTCAAACTTTGAGATCTCTCTCCTGCTAGCCATTTTATCAGCGATTGATCTGATCATACTCCCATTGCCATTTTCATAACTTGCTTCTTGTGCTCATACGTCCAACTGAGCAGCCTATTATAACGCCCTTTTCAAACTCGGAGATCTCTTCTGCTAGCCATTTTATCAGCGATTGATCTGATCGTACTCCCATTGCCATTTTTATAACTTGCTTCTTATGCTACCTCAAAGTGAGCAGTCTATTATAACGCCCTTTTCAAACTTTGAGATCTCTCTCATGCTAGCCATTTCCATAACTTGCTTCTTGTGCTCATACGTCCAACTGAGCAGCCTATTATAACACCCTTTTCAAACTCGGAGAACTCTCTCCTGCTAGCCATTTTATCAGCGATTGATCTGATCGTACTCCCATTGCCATTTTCATAACTTGCTTCTTATGCTACCTCAAAGTGAGCAGTCTATTATAACGCCCTTTTCAAACTTTGAGATCTCTCTCATGCTAGCCATTTTCATAACTTGCATCTTGTGCTCATACGTCCAACTAAGCAGCCTATTATAACACCCTTTTTAAACTGGGAGATTTCTCTCCTGCTAGCCATTTTATCAGCGATTGATCTGATCATACTCCCATTGCCATTTTCAAAACTTGCTTCTTTGGTACCTCAAAGTGAGCAGTCTATTATAACGCCCTTTTCAAACTCGGAGATCTCTCTCCTGCTAGCCATTTTATCAGCGATTGATCTGATCGTACTCCCATTGCCATTTTCATAACTTGCTTCTTATGCTACCTCAAAGTGAGCAGTCTATTATAACGCCTTTTTCAAACTCGGAGATCTCTCTCCTGCTAGCCATTTTATCAGCGATTGATCTGATCATACTCCCATTGCCATTTTCAAAACTTGCTTCTTATGCTACCTCAAAGTGAGCAGTCTATTATAACGCCCTTTTCAAACTCGGAGATCTCTCTCCTGCTAGCCATTTTATCAGCGATTGATCTGATCATACTCCCATTGCCATTTTCAAAACTTGCTTCTTTGGTACCTCAAAGTGAGCAGCCTATTATAACGCCCTTTTCAAACTCGGAGATCTCTCTCCTGCTAGCCATTTTATCAGCGATTGATCTGATCATACTCCCATTGCCATTTTCAAAACTTGCTTCTTATGGTACCTCAAAGTGAGCAGTCTATTATAACGCCCTTTTCAAACTCGGAGATCTCTCTCCTGCTAGCCATTTTATCAGCGATTGATCTGATCATACTCCCATTGCCATTTTCAAAACTTGCTTCTTATGCTACCTCAAAGTGAGCAGTCTATTATAACGCCCTTTTCAAACTCGGAGATCTCTCTCCTGCTAGCCATTTTATCAGCGATTGATCTGATCATACTCCCATTGCCATTTTCAAAACTTGCTTCTTATGCTACCTCAAAGTGAGCAGTCTATTATAACGCCTTTTTCAAACTCGGAGATCTCTCTCCTGCTAGCCATTTTATCAGCGATTGATCTGATCATACTCCCATTGCCATTTTCAAAACTTGCTTCTTATGCTACCTCAAAGTGAGCAGTCTATTATAACGCCCTTTTTCAAACTCGGAGATCTCTCTCCTGCTAGCCATTTTATCAGCGATTGATCTGATCATACTCCCATTGCCATTTTCAAAACTTGCTTCTTTGCTACCTCAAAGTGAGCAGTCTATTATAACGCCCTTTTCAAACTTTGGAGATCTCTCTCATGCTAGCCATTTTCATAACTTGCTTCTTGTGCTACCTCAAAGTGAGCAGTCCTATTATAACGCCTTTTCAAACTTTGAGATCTTGATCTGATCGTACTCCATTGCCATTTTCATAACTTGCTTCTTATGCTACCTCAAAGTGAGCAGTCTATTATAACGCCCTTTTCAAACTCGGAGATCTCTCTCCTGCTAGCCATTTTATCAGCGATTGATCTGATCATACTCCCATTGCCATTTTCAAAACTTGCTTCTTATGCTACCTCAAAGTGAGCAGTCTATTATAACGCCCTTTTCAAACTCGGAGATCTCTCTCATGCTAGCCATTTTATCAGCGATTGATCTGATCGTACTCCCATTGCCATTTTCAAAACTTGCTTCTTATGCTACCTCAAAGTGAGCAGTCTATTATAACGCCTTTTTCAAACTCGGAGATCTCTCTCCTGCTAGCCATTTTATCAGCGATTGATCTGATCATACTCCCATTGCCATTTTCAAAACTTGCTTCTTTGGTACCTCAAAGTGAGCAGCCTATTATAACGCCCTTTTCAAACTCGGAGATCTCTCTCCTGCTAGCCATTTTATCAGCGATTGATCTGATCATACTCCCATTGCCATTTTTATAACTTGCTTCTTATGCTACCTCAAAGTGAGCAGTCTATTATAACGCCCTTTTCAAACTTTGAGATCTCTCTCATGCTAGCCATTTTCATAACTTGCTTCTTGTGCTCATACGTCCAACTGAGCAGCCTATTATAACACCCTTTTCAAACTCGGAGATCTCTCTCCTGCTAGCCATTTTATCAGCGATTGATCTGATCGTACTCCCATTGCCATTTTTATAACTTGCTTCTTATGCTACCTCAAAGTGAGCAGTCTATTATAACGCCCTTTTCAAACTCGGAGATCTCTCTCATGCTAGCCATTTTATCAGCGATTGATCTGATCATACTCCCATTGCCATTTTCATAACTTGCTTCTTGTGCTCATACGTCCAACTGAGCAGTCTATTATAACGCCCTTTTCAAACTCGGAGATCTCTCTCCTGCTAGCCATTTTATCAGCGATTGATCTGATCGTACTCCCATTGCCATTTTCATAACTTGCTTCTTATGCTACCTCAAAGTGAGCAGTCTATTATAACGCCTTTTTCAAACTCGGAGATCTCTCTCCTGCTAGCCATTTTATCAGCGATTGATCTGATCATACTCCCATTGCCATTTTCAAAACTTGCTTCTTTGGTACCTCAAAGTGAGCAGCCTATTATAACGCCCTTTTCAAACTCGGAGATCTCTCTCCTGCTAGCCATTTTATCAGCGATTGATCTGATCGTACTCCCATTGCCATTTTCATAACTTGCTTCTTATGCTACCTCAAAGTGAGCAGTCTATTATAACGCCCTTTTCAAACTTTGAGATCTCTCTCATGCTAGCCATTTTCATAACTTGCATCTTGTGCTCATACGTCCAACTGAGCAGCCTATTATAACACCCTTTTTAAACTGGGAGATTTCTCTCCTGCTAGCCATTTTATCAGCGATTGATCTGATCATACTCCCATTGCCATTTTCAAAACTTGCTTCTTTGCTACCTCAAAGTGAGCAGTCTATTATAACGCCCTTTTCAAACTCGGAGATCTCTCTCCTGCTAGCCATTTTATCAGCGATTGATCTGATCGTACTCCCATTGCCATTTTCATAACTTGCTTCTTATGCTACCTCAAAGTGAGCAGTCTATTATAACGCCCTTTTCAAACTCGGAGATCTCTCTCCTGCTAGCCATTTTATCAGCGATTGATCTGATCATACTCCCATTGCCATTTTCAAAACTTGCTTCTTTGGTACCTCAAAGTGAGCAGCCTATTATAACGCCCTTTTCAAACTCGGAGATCTCTCTCCTGCTAGCCATTTTATCAGCGATTGATCTGATCGTACTCCCATTGCCATTTTCATAACTTGCTTCTTATGCTACCTCAAAGTGAGCAGTCTATTATAACGCCCTTTTCAAACTCGGAGATCTCTCTCCTGCTAGCCATTTTATCAGCGATTGATCTGATCATACTCCCATTGCCATTTTCAAAACTTGCTTCTTATGCTACCTCAAAGTGAGCAGTCTATTATAACGCCCTTTTCAAACTCGGAGATCTCTCTCCTGCTAGCCATTTTATCAGCGATTGATCTGATCATACTCCCATTGCCATTTTCAAAACTTGCTTCTTATGCTACCTCAAAGTGAGCAGTCTATTATAACGCCTTTTTCAAACTCGGAGATCTCTCTCCTGCTAGCCATTTTATCAGCGATTGATCTGATCATACTCCCATTGCCATTTTCAAAACTTGCTTCTTTGCTACCTCAAAGTGAGCAGTCTATTATAACGCCCTTTTCAAACTCGGAGATCTCTCTCCTGCTAGCCATTTTATCAGCGATTGATCTGATCGTACTCCCATTGCCATTTTCATAACTTGCTTCTTATGCTACCTCAAAGTGAGCAGTCTATTATAACGCCTTTTTCAAACTCGGAGATCTCTCTCCTGCTAGCCATTTTATCAGCGATTGATCTGATCATACTCCCATTGCCATTTTCAAAACTTGCTTCTTATGGTACCTCAAAGTGAGCAGCCTATTATAACGCCCTTTTCAAACTCGGAGATCTCTCTCCTGCTAGCCATTTTATCAGCGATTGATCTGATCGTACTCCCATTGCCATTTTCATAACTTGCTTCTTTGCTACCTCAAAGTGAGCAGTCTATTATAACGCCCTTTTCAAACTCGGAGATCTCTCTCCTGCTAGCCATTTTATCAGCGATTGATCTGATCATACTCCCATTGCCATTTTCATAACTTGCTTCTTTGGTACCTCAAAGTGAGCAGCCTATTATAACGCCCTTTTCAAACTCGGAGATCTCTCTCCTGCTAGCCATTTTATCAGCGATTGATCTGATCGTACTCCCATTGCCATTTTCAAAACTTGCTTCTTATGCTACCTCAAAGTGAGCAGTCTATTATAACGCCTTTTTCAAACTCGGAGATCTCTCTCCTGCTAGCCATTTTATCAGCGATTGATCTGATCATACTCCCATTGCCATTTTCAAAACTTGCTTCTTATGCTACCTCAAAGTGAGCAGTCTATTATAACGCCCTTTTCAAACTCGGAGATCTCTCTCCTGCTAGCCATTTTATCAGCGATTGATCTGATCGTACTCCCATTGCCATTTTCAAAACTTGCTTCTTTGGTACCTCAAAGTGAGCAGTCTATTATAACGCCCTTTTCAAACTCGGAGATCTCTCTCCTGCTAGCCATTTTATCAGCGATTGATCTGATCATACTCCCATTGCCATTTTCAAAACTTGCTTCTTGTGCTCATACGTCCAACTGAGCAGCCTATTATAACGCCCTTTTCAAACTCGGAGATCTCTCTCCTGCTAGCCATTTTATCAGCGATTGATCTGATCATACTCCCATTGCCATTTTCATAACTTGCTTCTTATGCTACCTCAAAGTGAGCAGTCTATTATAACGCCCTTTTCAAACTTTGAGATCTCTCTCATGCTAACCATTTTCATAACTTGCTTCTTGTGCTCATACGTCCAACTGAGCAGCCTATTATAACACCCTTTTCAAACTCGGAGATCTCTCTCCTGCTAGCCATTTTATCAGCGATTGATCTGATCGTACTCCCATTGCCATTTTCATAACTTGCTTCTTATGCTACCTCAAAGTGAGCAGTCTATTATAACGCCCTTTTCAAACTCGGAGATCTCTCCTGCTAGCCATTTTATCAGCGATTGATCTGATCATACTCCCATTGCCATTTTCCATAACTTGCTTCTTATGCTACCTCAAAGTGAGCAGTCTATTATAACGCCCTTTTCAAACTCGGAGATCTCTCTCCTGCTAGCCATTTTATCAGCGATTGATCTGATCGTACTCCCATTGCCATTTTCCATAACTTGCTTCTTATGCTACCTCAAAGTGAGCAGTCTATTATAACGCCCTTTTCAAACTCGGAGATCTCTCCTGCTAGCCATTTTATCAGCGATTGATCTGATCATACTCCCATTGCCATTTTCAAAACTTGCTTCTTATGCTACCTCAAAGTGAGCAGCCTATTATAACGCCCTTTTCAAACTCGGAGATCTCTCTCCTGCTAGCCATTTTATCAGCGATTGATCTGATCGTACTCCCATTGCCATTTTCATAACTTGCTTCTTATGCTACCTCAAAGTGAGCAGTCTATTATAACGCCTTTTTCAAACTCGGAGATCTCTCTCCTGCTAGCCATTTTATCAGCGATTGATCTGATCATACTCCCATTGCCATTTTCAAAACTTGCTTCTTATGCTACCTCAAAGTGAGCAGTCTATTATAACGCCTTTTTCAAACTCGGAGATCTCTCTCCTGCTAGCCATTTTATCAGCGATTGATCTGATCATACTCCCATTGCCATTTTCAAAACTTGCTTCTTATGCTACCTCAAAGTGAGCAGTCTATTATAACGCCCTTTTTCAAACTCGGAGATCTCTCTCCTGCTAGCCATTTTATCAGCGATTGATCTGATCATACTCCCATTGCCATTTTCAAAACTTGCTTCTTATGCTACCTCAAAGTGAGCAGTCTATTATAACGCCCTTTTTCAAACTCGGAGATCTCTCTCCTGCTAGCCATTTTATCAGCGATTGATCTGATCATACTCCCATTGCCATTTTCAAAACTTGCTTCTTATGCTACCTCAAAGTGAGCAGTCTATTATAACGCCTTTTTCAAACTCGGAGATCTCTCTCCTGCTAGCCATTTTATCAGCGATTGATCTGATCATACTCCCATTGCCATTTTCAAAACTTGCTTCTTTGGTACCTCAAAGTGAGCAGCCTATTATAACGCCCTTTTCAAACTCGGAGATCTCTCTCCTGCTAGCCATTTTATCAGCGATTGATCTGATCATACTCCCATTGCCATTTTCAAAACTTGCTTCTTATGCTACCTCAAAGTGAGCAGTCTATTATAACGCCTTTTTCAAACTCGGAGATCTCTCTCCTGCTAGCCATTTTATCAGCGATTGATCTGATCATACTCCCATTGCCATTTTCAAAACTTGCTTCTTATGCTACCTCAAAGTGAGCAGTCTATTATAACGCCTTTTTCAAACTCGGAGATCTCTCTCCTGCTAGCCATTTTATCAGCGATTGATCTGATCATACTCCCATTGCCATTTTCAAAACTTGCTTCTTGTGCTCATACCTCCAAAGTGAGCAGCCTATTATAACGCCCTTTTCAAACTCGGAGATCTCTCTCCTGCTAGCCATTTTATCAGCGATTGATCTGATCATACTCCCATTGCCATTTTCAAAACTTGCTTCTTATGCTACCTCAAAGTGAGCAGCCTATTATAACGCCCTTTTCAAACTCGGAGATCTCTCTCCTGCTAGCCATTTTATCAGCGATTGATCTGATCGTACTCCCATTGCCATTTTCATAACTTGCTTCTTATGCTACCTCAAAGTGAGCAGTCTATTATAACGCCCTTTTCAAACTCGGAGATCTCTCTCCTGCTAGCCATTTTATCAGCGATTGATCTGATCATACTCCCATTGCCATTTTCAAAACTTGCTTCTTTGGTACCTCAAAGTGAGCAGCCTATTATAACGCCCTTTTCAAACTCGGAGATCTCTCTCCTGCTAGCCATTTTATCAGCGATTGATCTGATCGTACTCCCATTGCCATTTTCATAACTTGCTTCTTTGCTACCTCAAAGTGAGCAGTCTATTATAACGCCCTTTTCAAACTTTGAGATCTCTCTCATGCTAGCCATTTTCATAACTTGCTTCTTGTGCTCATACGTCCAACTGAGCCAGCCTATTATAACACCCTTTTCAAACTCGGAGATCTCTCTCCTGCTAGCCATTTTATCAGCGATTGATCTGATCGTACTCCCATTGCCATTTTTATAACTTGCTTCTTATGCTACCTCAAAGTGAGCAGTCTATTATAACGCCCTTTTCAAACTCGGAGATCTCTCTCATGCTAGCCATTTTATCAGCGATTGATCTGATCATACTCCCATTGCCATTTTCATAACTTGCTTCTTATGCTACCTCAAAGTGAGCAGTCTATTATAACGCCCTTTTCAAACTCGGAGATCTCTCTCCTGCTAGCCATTTTATCAGCGATTGATCTGATCGTACTCCCATTGCCATTTTCATAACTTGCTTCTTATGCTACCTCAAAGTGAGCAGTCTATTATAACGCCCTTTTCAAACTCGGAGATCTCTCTCCTGCTAGCCATTTTATCAGCGATTGATCTGATCATACTCCCATTGCCATTTTCAAAACTTGCTTCTTTGGTACCTCAAAGTGAGCAGCCTATTATAACGCCCTTTTCAAACTCGGAGATCTCTCTCCTGCTAGCCATTTTATCAGCGATTGATCTGATCGTACTCCCATTGCCATTTTCATAACTTGCTTCTTATGCTACCTCAAAGTGAGCAGTCTATTATAACGCCCTTTTCAAACTTTGAGATCTCTCTCATGCTAGCCATTTTCATAACTTGCATCTTGTGCTCATACGTCCAACTAAGCAGCCTATTATAACACCCTTTTTAAACTGGGAGATTTCTCTCCTGCTAGCCATTTTATCAGCGATTGATCTGATCATACTCCCATTGCCATTTTCAAAACTTGCTTCTTTGCTACCTCAAAGTGAGCAGTCTATTATAACGCCCTTTTCAAACTCGGAGATCTCTCTCCTGCTAGCCATTTTATCAGCGATTGATCTGATCGTACTCCCATTGCCATTTCCATAACTTGCTTCTTATGCTACCTCAAAGTGAGCAGTCTATTATAACGCCTTTTTCAAACTCGGAGATCTCTCTCCTGCTAGCCATTTTATCAGCGATTGATCTGATCATACTCCCATTGCCATTTTCAAAACTTGCTTCTTATGCTACCTCAAAGTGAGCAGTCTATTATAACGCCCTTTTCAAACTCGGAGATCTCTCTCCTGCTAGCCATTTTATCAGCGATTGATCTGATCGTACTCCCATTGCCATTTTCATAACTTGCTTCTTATGCTACCTCAAAGTGAGCAGTCTATTATAACGCCCTTTTCAAACTCGGAGATCTCTCTCCTGCTAGCCATTTTATCAGCGATTGATCTGATCATACTCCCATTGCCATTTTCAAAACTTGCTTCTTATGCTACCTCAAAGTGAGCAGTCTATTATAACGCCTTTTTCAAACTCGGAGATCTCTCTCCTGCTAGCCATTTTATCAGCGATTGATCTGATCATACTCCCATTGCCATTTTCAAAACTTGCTTCTTATGCTACCTCAAAGTGAGCAGTCTATTATAACGCCTTTTTCAAACTCGGAGATCTCTCTCCTGCTAGCCATTTTATCAGCGATTGATCTGATCATACTCCCATTGCCATTTTCAAAACTTGCTTCTTATGCTACCTCAAAGTGAGCAGTCTATTATAACGCCTTTTTCAAACTCGGAGATCTCTCTCCTGCTAGCCATTTTATCAGCGATTGATCTGATCATACTCCCATTGCCATTTTCAAAACTTGCTTCTTATGCTACCTCAAAGTGAGCAGTCTATTATAACGCCTTTTTCAAACTCGGAGATCTCTCTCCTGCTAGCCATTTTATCAGCGATTGATCTGATCATACTCCCATTGCCATTTTCAAAACTTGCTTCTTATGGTACCTCAAAGTGAGCAGCCTATTATAACGCCCTTTTTCAAACTCGGAGATCTCTCTCCTGCTAGCCATTTTATCAGCGATTGATCTGATCATACTCCCATTGCCATTTTCAAAACTTGCTTCTTATGCTACCTCAAAGTGAGCAGTCTATTATAACGCCCTTTTCAAACTCGGAGATCTCTCTCCTGCTAGCCATTTTATCAGCGATTGATCTGATCATACTCCCATTGCCATTTTCAAAACTTGCTTCTTGTGCTCATACCTCAAAGTGAGCAGCCTATTATAACGCCCTTTTCAAACTCGGAGATCTCTCTCCTGCTAGCCATTTTATCAGCGATTGATCTGATCATACTCCCATTGCCATTTTCAAAACTTGCTTCTTGTGCTCATACGTCAAAGTGAGCAGCCTATTATAACGCCCTTTTCAAACTCGGAGATCTCTCTCCTGCTAGCCATTTTATCAGCGATTGATCTGATCGTACTCCCATTGCCATTTTCATAACTTGCTTCTTATGCTACCTCAAAGTGAGCAGTCTATTATAACGCCCTTTTCAAACTTTGAGATCTCTCTCCTGCTAGCCATTTTATCAGCGATTGATCTGATCATACTCCCATTGCCATTTTCAAAACTTGCTTCTTTGGTACCTCAAAGTGAGCAGCCTATTATAACGCCCTTTTCAAACTCGGAGATCTCTCTCCTGCTAGCCATTTTATCAGCGATTGATCTGATCGTACTCCCATTGCCATTTTTATAACTTGCTTCTTATGCTACCTCAAAGTGAGCAGTCTATTATAACGCCCTTTTCAAACTTTGAGATCTCTCTCATGCTAGCCATTTCCATAACTTGCTTCTTGTGCTCATACGTCCAACTGAGCAGCCTATTATAACACCCTTTTCAAACTCGGAGAACTCTCTCCTGCTAGCCATTTTATCAGCGATTGATCTGATCGTACTCCCATTGCCATTTTCATAACTTGCTTCTTATGCTACCTCAAAGTGAGCAGTCTATTATAACGCCCTTTTCAAACTTTGAGATCTCTCTCATGCTAGCCATTTTCATAACTTGCATCTTGTGCTCATACGTCCAACTAAGCAGCCTATTATAACACCCTTTTTAAACTGGGAGATTTCTCTCCTGCTAGCCATTTTATCAGCGATTGATCTGATCATACTCCCATTGCCATTTTCAAAACTTGCTTCTTATGGTACCTCAAAGTGAGCAGCCTATTATAACGCCCTTTTCAAACTCGGAGATCTCTCTCCTGCTAGCCATTTTATCAGCGATTGATCTGATCGTACTCCCATTGCCATTTGCATAACTTGCTTCTTATGCTACCTCAAAGTGAGCAGTCTATTATAACGCCTTTTTCAAACTCGGAGATCTCTCTCCTGCTAGCCATTTTATCAGCGATTGATCTGATCATACTCCCATTGCCATTTTCAAAACTTGCTTCTTATGGTACCTCAAAGTGAGCAGCCTATTATAACGCCCTTTTCAAACTCGGAGATCTCTCTCCTGCTAGTCATTTTATCAGCGATTGATCTGATCATACTCCCATTGCCATTTTCAAAACTTGCTTCTTTGGTACCTCAAAGTGAGCAGCCTATTATAACGCCCTTTTCAAACTCGGAGATCTCTCTCCTGCTAGCCATTTTATCAGCGATTGATCTGATCGTACTCCCATTGCCATTTTCAAAACTTGCTTCTTATGCTACCTCAAAGTGAGCAGTCTATTATAACGCCCTTTTCAAACTTTGGAGATCTCTCTCCTGCTAGCCATTTTATCAGCGATTGATCTGATCATACTCCCATTGCCATTTTCAAAACTTGCTTCTTTGGTACCTCAAAGTGAGCAGCCTATTATAACGCCCTTTTCAAACTCGGAGATCTCTCTCCTGCTAGCCATTTTATCAGCGATTGATCTGATCGTACTCCCATTGCCATTTTCATAACTTGCTTCTTATGCTACCTCAAAGTGAGCAGTCTATTATAACGCCTTTTTCAAACTCGGAGATCTCTCTCCTGCTAGCCATTTTATCAGCGATTGATCTGATCATACTCCCATTGCCATTTTCAAAACTTGCTTCTTATGCTACCTCAAAGTGAGCAGTCTATTATAACGCCTTTTTCAAACTCGGAGATCTCTCTCCTGCTAGCCATTTTCAAAACTTGCTTCTTAGGCTACCTCAAAGTGAGCAGTATATTATAACGCCGTTTTCAAACTTTGAGATCTCTCTCATGCTAGCCATTTTCAAAACTTGCTTCTTATGCTACCTCCAAAGTGAGCAGTCTATTATAACGCCCTTTTCAAACTCGGAGATCTCTCTCCTGCTAGCCATTTTATCAGCGATTGATCTGATCATACTCCCATTGCCATTTTCAAAACTTGCTTCTTATGCTACCTCAAAGTGAGCAGTCTATTATAACGCCCTTTTCAAACTTTGAGATCTCTCTCCTGCTAGCCATTTTATCAGCGATTGATCTGATCATACTCCCATTGCCATTTTCAAAACTTGCTTCTTATGCTACCTCAAAGTGAGCAGTCTATTATAACGCCCTTTTCAAACTCGGAGATCTCTCTCCTGCTAGCCATTTTATCAGCGATTGATCTGATCATACTCCCATTGCCATTTTCAAAACTTGCTTCTTATGCTACCTCAAAGTGAGCAGTCTATTATAACGCCTTTTTCAAACTCGGAGATCTCTCTCCTGCTAGCCATTTTATCAGCGATTGATCTGATCATACTCCCATTGCCATTTTCAAAACTTGCTTCTTATGCTACCTCAAAGTGAGCAGTCTATTATAACGCCCTTTTTCAAACTCGGAGATCTCTCTCCTGCTAGCCATTTTATCAGCGATTGATCTGATCATACTCCCATTGCCATTTTCAAAACTTGCTTCTTTGGTACCTCAAAGTGAGCAGCCTATTATAACGCCCTTTTCAAACTCGGAGATCTCTCTCCTGCTAGCCATTTTATCAGCGATTGATCTGATCATACTCCCATTGCCATTTTTTATAACTTGCTTCTTTGCTACCTCAAAGTGAGCAGTCTATTATAACGCCCTTTTCAAACTTTGAGATCTCTCTCATGCTAACCATTTTCATAACTTGCTTCTTGTGCTCATACGTCCAACTGAGCAGCCTATTATAACACCCTTTTCAAACTCGGAGATCTCTCCTGCTAGCCATTTTATCAGCGATTGATCTGATCGTACTCCCATTGCCATTTTCATAACTTGCTTCTTATGCTACCTCAAAGTGAGCAGTCTATTATAACGCCCTTTTCAAACTCGGAGATCTCTCATCTGCTAGCCATTTTATCAGCGATTGATCTGATCATACTCCCATTGCCATTTTCCATAACTTGCTTCTTATGCTACCTCAAAGTGAGCAGTCTATTATAACGCCCTTTTCAAACTTTGGAGATCTCTCTCCTGCTAGCCATTTTATCAGCGATTGATCTGATCGTACTCCCATTGCCATTTTCATAACTTGCTTCTTATGCTACCTCAAAGTGAGCAGTCTATTATAACGCCTTTTTCAAACTCGGAGATCTCTCTCCTGCTAGCCATTTTATCAGCGATTGATCTGATCATACTCCCATTGCCATTTTCAAAACTTGCTTCTTATGCTACCTCAAAGTGAGCAGCCTATTATAACGCCCTTTTCAAACTCGGAGATCTCTCTCCTGCTAGCCATTTTATCAGCGATTGATCTGATCGTACTCCCATTGCCATTTTCATAACTTGCTTCTTATGCTACCTCAAAGTGAGCAGTCTATTATAACGCCCTTTTCAAACTTTGAGATCTCTCTCATGCTAGCCATTTTCATAACTTGCATCTTGTGCTCATACGTCCAACTAAGCAGCCTATTATAACACCCTTTTTAAACTGGGAGATTTCTCTCCTGCTAGCCATTTTATCAGCGATTGATCTGATCATACTCCCATTGCCATTTTCAAAACTTGCTTCTTTGCTACCTCAAAGTGAGCAGTCTATTATAACGCCCTTTTCAAACTCGGAGATCTCTCTCCTGCTAGCCATTTTATCAGCGATTGATCTGATCGTACTCCCATTGCCATTTGCATAACTTGCTTCTTATGCTACCTCAAAGTGAGCAGTCTATTATAACGCCTTTTTCAAACTCGGAGATCTCTCTCCTGCTAGCCATTTTATCAGCGATTGATCTGATCATACTCCCATTGCCATTTTCAAAACTTGCTTCTTATGCTACCTCAAAGTGAGCAGTCTATTATAACGCCCTTTTTCAAACTCGGAGATCTCTCTCCTGCTAGCCATTTTATCAGCGATTGATCTGATCATACTCCCATTGCCATTTTCAAAACTTGCTTCTTTGCTACCTCAAAGTGAGCAGTCTATTATAACGCCCTTTTCAAACTCGGAGATCTCTCTCCTGCTAGCCATTTTATCAGCGATTGATCTGATCATACTCCCATTGCCATTTTCAAAACTTGCTTCTTTGCTACCTCAAAGTGAGCAGTCTATTATAACGCCCTTTTCAAACTCGGAGATCTCTCTCCTGCTAGCCATTTTATCAGCGATTGATCTGATCATACTCCCATTGCCATTTTCAAAACTTGCTTCTTATGCTACCTCAAAGTGAGCAGTCTATTATAACGCCTTTTTCAAACTCGGAGATCTCTCTCCTGCTAGCCATTTTATCAGCGATTGATCTGATCATACTCCCATTGCCATTTTCAAAACTTGCTTCTTATGCTACCTCAAAGTGAGCAGTCTATTATAACGCCTTTTTCAAACTCGGAGATCTCTCTCCTGCTAGCCATTTTATCAGCGATTGATCTGATCATACTCCCATTGCCATTTTCAAAACTTGCTTCTTATGCTACCTCAAAGTGAGCAGTCTATTATAACGCCCTTTTCAAACTCGGAGATCTCTCTCCTGCTAGCCATTTTATCAGCGATTGATCTGATCATACTCCCATTGCCATTTTCAAAACTTGCTTCTTATGGTACCTCAAAGTGAGCAGCCTATTATAACGCCCTTTTCAAACTCGGAGATCTCTCTCCTGCTAGCCATTTTATCAGCGATTGATCTGATCGTACTCCCATTGCCATTTTCATAACTTGCTTCTTATGCTACCTCAAAGTGAGCAGTCTATTATAACGCCTTTTTCAAACTCGGAGATCTCTCTCCTGCTAGCCATTTTATCAGCGATTGATCTGATCATACTCCCATTGCCATTTTCAAAACTTGCTTCTTATGGTACCTCAAAGTGAGCAGCCTATTATAACGCCCTTTTTCAAACTCGGAGATCTCTCTCCTGCTAGCCATTTTATCAGCGATTGATCTGATCATACTCCCATTGCCATTTTCAAAACTTGCTTCTTATGGTACCTCAAAGTGAGCAGCCTATTATAACGCCCTTTTCAAACTCGGAGATCTCTCTCCTGCTAGCCATTTTATCAGCGATTGATCTGATCATACTCCCATTGCCATTTTCAAAACTTGCTTCTTTGGTACCTCAAAGTGAGCAGCCTATTATAACGCCCTTTTCAAACTCGGAGATCTCTCTCCTGCTAGCCATTTTATCAGCGATTGATCTGATCGTACTCCCATTGCCATTTTCATAACTTGCTTCTTATGCTACCTCAAAGTGAGCAGTCTATTATAACGCCCTTTTCAAACTTTGAGATCTCTCTCCTGCTAGCCATTTTATCAGCGATTGATCTGATCGTACTCCCATTGCCATTTTCATAACTTGCTTCTTGTGCTCATACGTCAAAGTGAGCAGCCTATTATAACGCCCTTTTCAAACTCGGAGATCTCTCTCCTGCTAGCCATTTTATCAGCGATTGATCTGATCGTACTCCCATTGCCATTTTTATAACTTGCTTCTTATGCTACCTCAAAGTGAGCAGTCTATTATAACGCCCTTTTCAAACTTTGAGATCTCTCTCATGCTAGCCATTTTCATAACTTGCTTCTTGTGCTCATACGTCCAACTGAGCAGCCTATTATAACACCCTTTTCAAACTCGGAGAACTCTCTCCTGCTAGCCATTTTATCAGCGATTGATCTGATCGTACTCCCATTGCCATTTTCATAACTTGCTTCTTATGCTACCTCAAAGTGAGCAGTCTATTATAACGCCCTTTTCAAACTTTGAGATCTCTCTCATGCTAGCCATTTTCATAACTTGCATCTTGTGCTCATACGTCCAACTAAGCAGCCTATTATAACACCCTTTTCAAACTGGGAGATTTCTCTCCTGCTAGCCATTTTATCAGCGATTGATCTGATCATACTCCCATTGCCATTTTCAAAACTTGCTTCTTTGGTACCTCAAAGTGAGCAGCCTATTATAACGCCCTTTTCAAACTCGGAGATCTCTCTCCTGCTAGCCATTTTATCAGCGATTGATCTGATCGTACTCCCATTGCCATTTGCATAACTTGCTTCTTATGCTACCTCAAAGTGAGCAGTCTATTATAACGCCTTTTTCAAACTCGGAGATCTCTCTCCTGCTAGCCATTTTATCAGCGATTGATCTGATCATACTCCCATTGCCATTTTCAAAACTTGCTTCTTATGGTACCTCAAAGTGAGCAGCCTATTATAACGCCCTTTTCAAACTCGGAGATCTCTCTCCCGCTAGTCATTTTATCAGCGATTGATCTGATCATACTCCCATTGCCATTTTCAAAACTTGCTTCTTTGGTACCTCAAAGTGAGCAGCCTATTATAACGCCCTTTTCAAACTCGGAGATCTCTCTCCTGCTAGCCATTTTATCAGCGATTGATCTGATCGTACTCCCATTGCCATTTTTAAAACTTGCTTCTTATGCTACCTCAAAGTGAGCAGTCTATTATAACGCCCTTTTCAAACTTTGAGATCTCTCTCCTGCTAGCCATTTTATCAGCGATTGATCTGATCATACTCCCATTGCCATTTTCAAAACTTGCTTCTTTGGTACCTCAAAGTGAGCAGCCTATTATAACGCCCTTTTCAAACTCGGAGATCTCTCTCCTGCTAGCCATTTTATCAGCGATTGATCTGATCGTACTCCCATTGCCATTTTCGTAACTTGCTTCTTATGCTACCTCAAAGTGAGCAGTCTATTATAACGCCTTTTTCAAACTCGGAGATCTCTCTCCTGCTAGCCATTTTATCAGCGATTGATCTGATCATACTCCCATTGCCATTTTCAAAACTTGCTTCTTATGCTACCTCAAAGTGAGCAGTCTATTATAACGCCTTTTTCAAACTCGGAGATCTCTCTCCTGCTAGCCATTTTATCAGCGATTGATCTGATCATACTCCCATTGCCATTTTCAAAACTTGCTTCTTTGGTACCTCAAAGTGAGCAGCCTATTATAACGCCCTTTTCAAACTCGGAGATCTCTCTCCCGCTAGTCATTTTATCAG